>BQNB010002902.1:0-115514 GCA_026074375.1 Tanacetum coccineum
CACTAGCGGTATTTGTACGTTCGTGGGATGTTGTTTGACATCTTGGTTCTCGAAGAAACAAACCGCTCTTGTTATATCCACTATCAAAGCTGAATACGTAAGCACCAGAAAGGCATGTCAACAAGCATTATGGATCAAACAAGGTCTTATCGACTACGACGTTTAACTCGATGACATCCCGATCATGTGCGACAATAAAGGCGCGATTGACCTTAGCAAAAACCCGATGCAACATTATCAAACTAAACACAACGAAATTCATCACCACTTTCTTCGTGATAATGTCCAGAAAGGACATATCTCGATCGAAAAAGTGCCGTCCGTCGACAACATCGCTGACATTCTTACTAAACCCCTTAAACGTGAATCGTTTAACTATCTACATCTTGGTTTAGGAATGATGAAACACATTCCATAAATCACATTAGTCCGCTTCTCCTTCTTCTGTCTCAATTCTAGTCTGAGTTCCATTCTGTGTCATGACAACTTAAATACTTCATCCAAAGTACTTTAAGCATTTTTAATTAGCGAAATGCAAATTAAAATGTCACTCCTATTTGTAAATTTTTTGTCAAAAACTAACTTCAAAACCCCTCGCTGAGGGTGCCCCCCAATATATTTGGGACCGCCAAGCAATATGGGACCGCCATCAGCAGACACTAAAATTGAACACTTCACTAAAAAAAATTCAAAACAGAAAAACAAACACCCCTTTTCATATCTGTAGCAACGAACATGACTCAAACCACCCAAAAACTCAAAATCACCCATTAAAACACTAACTGAAGATAAAATCAACACCTACAATCATTTACAACATCTTAAAGATCATCAATTATAAGTCATTTCATCTATTTTCTTTCAATTTGAGTTTAGGGTTCATGATGAACACAAAAATTGAAATTGGAGATTTTTTATTTTTCTTTCAATTTTGTACAATTAGGACTACTATGTTACAATGTATAACTAATATGCTTCTCGTAGACATAGGATTTGCATACATTTGTGATTTTTTTGAAAATTGATTTCGAACCAAAACCCTAATTTTATTTTCAAATCACTCACGCTAGGAACATAATAAAATTGTGGTTATGCATTGTTAATACAACTTAAAAACATTTTCAAAAACATGCATAATGATCTCATGAACAAAGGTCGAGATACATAATTCATATGTATTGTTCGAAATATTTGGATGAGCAAAATCAAACTAAGGAGCGTTTGGATTAACTCTTAAGTTTTTACTTCTAGATCGAGTTAATCGTTACTCCACATTTGTCACTTTTAAGCTCACACTAGAAGCAATGATCATACAATATCACATATAAATGACAACAAAATGTAACTTCAATAATGTCTTTCTAGGTAATCATGCCTCCTAAATCATTGGAATACTATAAAAATACAATACACTAAATCCCAATGATTTCACATGAATTTCGTACACCCATAAAAGAAAAACTAAGAAACCTTGAAAGTTGCTACATTCATGAGGGTCGGGTGGTTTTTGATAATTTTGCGGATCTAAACTATGTTCGGTCTTTGTTTCATTTTGTTGAGTTCGAGTGTCTCCTTGAAATAAATGAACAAATTTGTCCTCGTTTTATACTTGAGTTTTATAGTCAATATCAAATCAATTATTCTGACAAAGGTCAAATGCTTGTTGCATTTGTAATTCAAAATCAATTCTTTTCTTTCTCTCTTGAAGAATTTGCTCAAATTCTTGACATACCTTGTGAGAGTGCGTGTGTCTTTAATGATAGATGGTCACTTGATGAGTTGGCATATGGTGTCCTTTCCAAAGGTCCATATCAAACCAACCTTCCTTCTCTCGATGACATCATCACGTATATTCGAGAAGATCAAGAAGGTCAAGTCACTCGCATCCGTCATAAGGAAGAAATTAAGGTTCAAGATTATTAAATTCTCACTCGTGAAATTGTGTCAACTTTAAAACATTTGGAAGAAATAATTCGAGAAAATGTTTTCTGTTGGGGGGTAATCGGGACCATGTTCCCACATGTCTTTGTTACATAATTTATTGTGTTGCAAACTCTAAAAAATTTAATCTCGCCTATTACATGGCAAAACAAATGGAGTGGGTCACTAAACAATCTAGGTTAATTCTACCCTCTGGTATGCTATTAACCTGTTTGTTTAAATGCATCTTGAATGAAAATCCTGAGTTGTCAAATGAGTCCTATGTCTTGCATAATCGTGTCTTGAATCCTCTTGGCGCTCAACAAGAGCGAAAGACTAGAAAGGATTTTGACACGAGAAGAGGTCGTCACTCCACTTCCTCGTCCTCCGCCATTGGTTAACCATCCTCCTCTCATTTTAACAATGATGATGATGGAAATGACGAAGGAACCTCGCTTGTAAGCACTCCTCCTATTTGTTATGTCAATTCGTTAACCAATGAAGTTTCTTAAGTTTTTCAAAGCCCACCTAATATTGAACCTCACTTGGAACCTTTTTACACCCGTCAAACCAAAATCATCAACCGTCAAGTTCAAATTCGAGATGGGCATCGTGGTGGACTAAGGTCAATCGGGAAAGGTCTTAGAAACTTGTGGAGAAATATAAGGAAGTGAGAAATATGGAAATGTACCTTATGACATTATTAATTATATTACTTATTACTTTATGATGCTTAAGTACTTAAACTTATATTATTTAGTGGTAACTTAATATGTAGCACGGGCAACATAACTTGCCTTGGATGATTTTGATTTTATCATCCTAAACACTTGTTTGCTTGTTACTCGATACTCGATATTACCTTCTGATATATGCATGCTTATCTATTAGTCAATATGCATATAAAGTGTTCTATAATTGAATTTGAATGTTAGTTTTATAATTTAATATTGTTAAGCATTAGATGATTCATGATAAAATAGAATTGATTGCAAAAGGGGAAAATAGAAATTTTTTACAGGATTTGCAGAAAATCAGGAAAAACTAGAAAATTTCCTTGTCTCCAAAGAACGGCCCCCATAAACATGGGGAGGACCCCTTATATATATGGGACCACCATGTATATATGGGACCGCTATCAAAAGTCACGGAAATGTTACTGTGACTACCTAATTTTTTGTGTAGTTGACTATTTTCTCTTAGACCCAGGTAAACTTCTTGCATTTTGCTAAACAACTTTTGGAATTTGTTTCCTTAATTCTCACGCTTTTCTACTTAATAAACCATCCTTCTTATTCTTCTTACCATCTTCATCTTCCTCAAACAATCCTACCATGAATTCAACCAAAGCTTCTTCTTCTAACCCTTCTAAGAAAATCAAACTAACCATAATCCCTCCTAGACAACTATTTGTCAACATCTCTAGTGATGAAGATGTCACCACCACACCTTCTCCTACAACAACTTCTTCATATCTAACTCCTCCAAATGCACCATCAAAAACCACATCTACCAATCAAACCTCATTAAGCCAAGAGAACACATCTTCTTCTTTTCAATCAAAACCTCAAATTTCACCACCATCTTCAAATGAACCAACTTCTCCTCATCTTTTAAACCCTTTGCTTGACAACATTTCGGATGTTCCTCCTTGACCTCTAAACCCTCAACCACTTCAAAGTCATCCTTCTTTGGATATCACACTCTTTTTGTCACTAATCACTCCACTTGATCACATTCATGACACTCTATTACCACCATCTCCACCACAACCTCAACTACCTATCATGGGCCACCCTCTTTACTACAACTACCATGACTACTATGGGTCAAATTACATATGTTGCTTTCATAACCGAACTCTTTTCTTAACCTTAAGAGATGAGATGAACATCATGTTTGCTCATCTTAAGTATCTTCTTACTACCGCAATCACCTCACAATTCCCACCTCCACCTTGAAATATCTTCAAAAGTTTTCATAAATGTGTCACCCCAAACCTTTTTGCTCAAAAAGTTAGTCTCTATGAATCATGAATCATTTAGGACTTATGTAGTATTGTCTCTCTTTATCTCATGAAGTATGTAGTGTGTCTTATAGATTATATATCTTGTATTAGTTCTAGTTTTATCTTATGTTGTATGAATGTATTACTTGCATTTGCTATTGTATGAGTTTATTAATTGTTGAATGAAACTCTCTTTTAAGTGATTTAAATCTAATGTGTTTCTTAAAAGATATTTGTCTTGCACTTGTATCTCTAACTTTGTTTTGTAGCAAACTATTTTCATAAGATCGATCCCTTGGTGCCCCGAACGAGGGGAGCATACATCAAAGGGGAGTCTTAATATTGTCGATTTCTTTCTTCCTACAACTACTCGACGGTCATCCTTTTTGAATTTGACAAAAAGGGGGAGAAATAGAACAAAACTCATTAATAATGAGTAACTATTAATTTTATACAAAATGAGTTTATATTTTGTCATCATCAAAAAGGGGGGGATTATTAATACAAATAATGTCTAAAAATATTATTTATATTTTTTGACCTCTCAACGTTTTGATAATAACAAAATGTAAAAATGTTTATGATAAAATTAAACGTTTACAAATTATTAATCGTAAAATTCCATTTTTAATATTAGTAATCATTTAAGGTATGAACAAACAAATCATTAAGCATGATTAGTGATCAAGAAAATATTTTTCTTTTATCCATTACATTTTTACAAAAGAATTTCACAAAATTAATTATACAAAATATTTTTTAATTAAAAGAAAAGTTTTATTAAAAACTTAAAATTTGAAATTCAAATTTTCCCTCCAAAACGGAAGCTTCTATACCAGATACAACCTTCCCCACGAAAAGACAAAAAAGAGAGCGTAGTCTACTGGGCGGCCCCAGATATATCTGGGACCGCCGGGACTGCCGCCAGTGACCGTTGGATTTTCCTGCCTATAAATACTGCTTCATTCCTTGTAGAAAATCAGACCTCTTTGCATGAATTTTCTCACACTTCTTTCTCTCTCTAAAAACCTTCTTTCTCTCACTAAATATCTTGATCACTAACATCACTTGATTTTGTTTCAAGTGATCTAATATCTTCTTCTCATCTCTTTCCTCTCATTCAAGTGCAAGAGAAGAACACTATTTTGTTTCAAGTGATCTAACATCACTTGATTTTGATTTAGTATTCGCCAAGAAATGAAGTGTTGATTAGTAATCTATCCTCTTTTCTTCTAAGTATCAAATCTCTATTGCAATTAACTTGTGTATTTGTGTGATTTGGATATTGTGTAAATCTGATAGTGTAGATCTAGTGATCGTGTAGTGATTGTGAAGTGGTAGATTGGTTCTAGCTAAGATTAGGACTCGACATTTAGCTTAGTGTTAGAAAATAACGTAAGCGACGTGTAAACGATTTTCTCTGCCTGAAGGGAGCTTGTTGACATAGTGAAATCTCGAGTAAGATACCCGGGGAGTAGAGTAGGGCGAAGAAGAGCTTCGTAGCCGAACCACTATAAATCTTGGTCTCTTGTTTTGATTGTTCCTTCTCTTATCTCTTTATATTGTTGTGATTGTTATTTACTATTAGTTTAGATATTAACTTGGTTGATTCATATTGTTGGATGGTTAAACATGCTACTCGAATCTAAGTATTTTGAAAGCAAAGTTTTAAAATGAAAACGAACATGTAAACTATTCAACCTCTATTCTAGTTTCCACATGAACACTTAGATTTGTAATGAGAGTTGAGTGTTTTTTATCCCCTTTTTGTGAGGTGTTCGGCTCTGATATTTTCTAGCATAAGTAGCTTATAAATTCATTTCTTCAAGTTAAATTGGGGAAATCTTTTTATGAATTATTCTAAACGGTTCTACTTGAGAGCAAGTTGAAGTCAAGTGGGGTGATATTTGATAACATCAAATAGTTAATACATTTTAATATCAAATTCCCTATAAAAATGCTTACAAATATGTTATTAATGTATGAAAACGTTACTTAATTGTTTATTATTAGTTTTTAAAGACCAAGTGAGCATTTTTGCAAAAGACAAGGGATTTGGATAAGAAATGCACCAAAGTGAAGAGCCCAAGGCACTTTTGGGCGTAACATCCCCGAAGGATTACGCCGTAACATACTCCAATGAAGAAATGAGTCATCACACCCTTTACGGCGTAAAGTGTCTCCAAGAGTACGCCGCAACATTCAAATATACTAGAGATGATGTGTCTGACTCAGCATTACGGCATAACATATGCGACAGGGTTACGCCGTAACACCCTTTTATGCCTTAAAGATAGGAGGATTGCGTAGCAAGATTACGGCATAACATCCCATAAGGGTTACGTCATAAACTTTCGAAGCCTATAAATAGAGCCCTCATCTGGCACATTCAGCATCACTCACGACCACCACTTCACACACAGTTCTAAGGGGTGAACCAAACCCCTAAGGTTTGAAGCATTTCATTTGAAGGTCCAAGGGAGAAGCCACTAGCATACTTATTGTATTCAATTGTTCATTTCATTCTCTGTAAGAATTATGATGATTCAATCCATGTCTTTATTTATTAATTCTTGCATTGTTGTTACTAGGAGCGGCTAAGCACTCCTAGTGCTGGCCTAACCATGTAGTTACTAGTGTTGTGATTATGATTTCCTGTTTAATTATGGTTCTGTTATATATCCTTATAGCCTTTCATTGATCCCCATGTTTTGATAGTATAGAGGGTGGCTTAGATCTTATTAATCCTGATATTAGACTTACCATATTGAACTTGGGATTAGTAGGGTACTATGGTAGCTTGACATCTATCCCTAGTGTAGAAATGAACCAAATTACCGCCTTTGTCACATTAAATACTTAAAAATTATGGGAATTCTTTCAAAAGGGGTTAATAATTTGTTTAGATTATAGATTGGTCTTAAGGGTAGTTGGGGTTTAACCACTGCAAGCTTGGATGCCCTGCTCATGTGATCGTAGGGGAATGTGGGATCACAGAGTAAGCATAGGACCGACCTTAAATGAAAATTCAGGTCTGTCGACTTTAGAACCACTAATGGAACTTATAATTGAACATTGCACAGGAATGTATAATTATAGCATTGGTAATGAAATTGTTAAGTTAGCACGCCTTTCTTCCGGATATCTTCTATCTATTTATTTTATTGCATTTACTTTTCTGTAATTCTTAAAATCAATCTAAAAACCATTTTCCAACGTGACAATAATCAAATTAAACTATTTATCCTTAGCTCTTGGGACAACCTCAGATTTACCAAGCTACTGCACTACATACGACCAGGTTCTCTGCCCATTAGTGCGTGTATCAGTAAACGAGTTTTATAAATTTAAAACTTGGTAAAAAATATATTTAAAACAAAATATGCATCAGATGAAAAGTGTGTCTTTTCAAAAATCTATTTTGGGTCCTAGACCAAAACACATAATAGTAAACAATGTTAAAGTTCCCATTGCTAGTGATAATAAAGTTAAACAATTTTACAAGCCATTGTCAAAACCCGAAGTTGGATTTTTTAATAACCTTAAATTTTAGATATATAAAACTCCCTACCATCCTAGAAGTCTTTATATGTCATAAATATTTACTCACGTCTTAAGACACCGCAACCAAAAAGGAACGATGGTCGACAAAATCAAACTAGTGGCTTTCCTGTAACTTGGAACAATTTCCAACGTCAAAGTTACATGCCATGGGAACTGTGTCTTTCATTCCCACATCCCAACCAATTCCATCAAATGCAAAGGATGTTTACGGACCCATGAGATATTGGGGACCAAATGTTTGAGGTATTGCCTTATATAAATAGATATGCCTTGAAGTCGACTTGGAACCCGATGAGTGGATAAAGGATAGTGGATGCTCCAAACACATGATGGGTAAGTGAAGCTCTTCTCAAGCTACAAGGCATACAACAGAGGTAATGTCATTTTTGGTAGCAATCTTCGCGGTAACATAATTGGAAAAAGTACGATTTCGAATGACTCTCTCAAAATAGATAATGTAGAAATTGTAGATAACTTAAGATTCAACTTGTTAAGTATATGACAAATATGTGATAATAAGTGTAGAGTAACTTTCTCTTAACATGATAGTGAAATCACTAAGGATGGTAAGGTCATAGGTAGAGGTATTAGGAAGAAAGGCTTATTGTGATGTAAATATAGGGAAATAAGCATTAAAAGACCAAATTTGTCTAGCAATGATTGATGGAAATTCCACATTGTGGCATAGGAGATTAGGTCACGCAAATATGCATCTTATTCAATCGTTAGCATCTAAAGAATTAGTTAGAAACTTACCTAAGCTTAAGTTTGATCAACACTTCTGTGATGATTGCGAAATTGGAAAACAAGCTCACGCTAGTCACAAGGCTAAGAATATAGTCTCAACGACTAGATGCTTAGAACTCCTTCATATGGATCTCTTTGGTCCATCGCCGTCGGGTAGTTATGGAGGACCGTACACTTTGTCATAGTTAGAATGACTACTCTAGGTATACTTGGACTAGATTTCTTAAGGAAAAAACCGAAGCCTTCGATCAATTCGAAATATTTAGTAAGAAAATTCAAAACCAGTTAGGATGTACAATAGTTTCAATAAGAATCGACCACGGTAGGGAATTTTAATGTGAGGTGCAATTTGGAGAGTTTTGTAATGCCAATGGAATTACACATATCTTCTCAGCTCTACGCACTCCTCAATCAAATCGCGTGAAAAATAGGACACTTCAAGAAATAAGTAGGACTATGTTGAGTGAGTAATCGTTACCATAAAAGTTTTGGTGTAACGTACTAGATACTTCAACATACATTCTCAACCGAATCCTAATTAGAGCCAACTTAGGAAAAACACCTTACGAACTCTTAGAAGGTAGGAAAACTCTTACTCTAGATTACTTTAGAGTGTTTGCGAAGCAAATGCTCATTTTAAACACTATAAGACTACTTACAAAGTTTGACCCAAAAATCATACGAAGGTATCTTTTAGGTTACTTCGCAAATAGTTATAGCTACATCATCCTTAACAAACACACTAGGAAAGTTGAAGAATCACTTAACGTGACATTCGATGAAACTCCTCCACCTTCTAAGACATCACCCTTGGTGCATGATGACTTAGATGAAGAAAAAGCAATTAAGGTTACCGAAAATAAAAACCTAGAAAATGACATTGAGGATGAAACTTTAGAGATTGACGTAATTAAGTCAATATAAGAATCTAGGAACATCCATTAGAATAATGTCATATGAATCTTAACCATAAAGAACCTTAGATCGCAAGCCCAAAACCAAAGTAAATTCTTTTGTTTTATATCAACTATAGAACCTAAGAATGCGAATGAAGCCTTAACGGATAATAGTTGGATAGTCGCCATGCAAGAAGGAAATTAAATCATTTACATTGCTAACGACGTTTGGGAGTTAGTTCCACAACCTTGGAATATGAAATCATAGGAAACTAAGTGGGTGTTTAGAAATAGTTAGACGAGAACGGGTATTGTTTTTTGAAATAAGGCTAGGTTAGTTGCTCAAGGTATTTAAATCAACAATGAGGGGAATCGATTGTGATAAAACTTATGCCCCCGTTGCTTAGACTTGAGTCAATTAAGATACGATTAGGCTTATGCTTGTGCTTAGATTTTAAGCTATTCCATTGGATGTAAAAAAGTGCATTCACTAGGAACGACTTTATAAGAGGAGGTATACTTGGCACAAATCCAGGATTAATTGACTTTGAAAAACTGGATCACGTTTATAAACTAAAGAAAGCTTTATACCCCCGTCTTAAACAAGCACCCAAAGCTTGGTATGATAGATTAAAAGCTATTCTATGAAACATGAATACTAAATGGGTATGGTAGATAACACACTTTTTACCAAGATGTAAGGTTTCAAATATCTTCATGGTTCAAAATATATGTTGAAGACAATTTTATTCAGCTTCGACTCTTTTGTAAAGATTGTGTGTATGAATTTGCCAAAATCATGCATGATGAGTTTGAGATGAGCATGATGGATGAACGTAACTTCTTCCTTGGATTACAAAAAAAACAAATGGAAGATGGGTATCTTCTTTAATCAATCTAAATATATTAAAGAAATGCTTAAGAAATTTGGCTTAGAAGAATCTAAACCAATAAAAACCCCCATGTCCTCCGATACCAAACTCACAAAAGACAAAGAGTATGAGTCGGTAGATATTACCAAGTATCGAGGCATGATAAGGTTTTAGTTATTTTACTATGGCAAGTATGCCCGATATCATGTTTAATTTCTGCCTTTGTGCCCGCTTCCAAGAGGCTCCGAAAACATCTCACCTTGAAGTGGTTAAGCATATCTTCCAATACATTAAAGGCACTACACACTTAGAATTATGGTATCCTAAGGGGACCGCTATAGAAACAGTAGTATATGCCGACTCTGATCATACGGGAGATTATGTGGACCGGAAGAGCACTAGACAACCCCGAGTCTTGCCCATAATACACTACAACGATTAGGTGCACTGCCTAGGGAGTTGTAAAACTTCTCGTGTAGAAGTCCTACGACAACCGCACATCAAATTTTTGGCGCCGCCGCCTGGGGAATAGTTAGGTTTTGATCATAGTTTAGCTTAGTTCTACTTGCTTGACTCCTTTCAAGTAAGACTTTAATTTTGCATATTAGCTTTCTTATAGTTTATCTTTTCTTTGTGCCCTTTGTTTTGTAAATCACTCTTTCTTTCACCATCATGATGTATGAAAGACCACCAAGCACACCCTTTCAAAGCCCCTACAAAACACAACCTTCCCATTCCAAAGATATACCTTGGTGTTCCAACAACATCAAGACGAACCTATCTACGATGCGTGGACTCGTTTTAAAAACTTAATCAAAAGAGTCCCTTATCATGGCCTCGATTTTTGGTCCCTTACTCAATTCTTTTATGATCATGCCGACGACTATACCCGAATGGACCTTGACTTTGCAGCAGACGGGAACCTTAGGGAATTAAGTGGTGAAGAAGCATAGGAAGCCATAGAAAATTTCGCCCCAGGCCAAAAAGAATGGGACAACCCACCAAACATTATTTCCGAACAAGAAGTAGCAAATTTGAAGGCTCAAGCAAAAAGATTGTTTGGAAATGAGGATGTTTGGGTTGAGATGCATAGAGGTATAGCATGGGATAAGGTGGAAAATTCTTAAATTTATAATACTAAAATTACCGGTTAATTATATAGAAACACTGTTAAAGTATCACCCACGAATGTAGTATACTCTTTTTAAGATGACCAGGTCGTATCGCGATAGAAGATTTGCCAAATCTAAAAGATAAGATCATAATAATAACGGGAGGAAGAGAGGGTGTAAGGGAGCTTATAGATGTGTCCGAGTCTAAAGAATGTCTTATTCAATGGTTTAAAGACATGTTTGTTTTAAGGATTCGATGGATATCATAGATAAAACTTTGAATATTCACAGGATAAGTTTATAATCGATTTAAGAATGTTTAGTTGCTTAAAAAGATCATATGTTGTTCATAATGAAAAACCCTTTTGGCCTTTATCTTTAACTATGAAAATGCTTTAGGTGTGATTCGTGTTTTGATCATGAGTAGTATAAGCTTGCTAAACCAAGTTTGTTAGACATGAGGTTTAGCATTAAACACTTTTGTACATAGGTTAATTTTCATTTACTTAGCACAATACCACTACAAGGCTAAGTCTATTGTCATAGACAAACAACTTGAAATCAATCACTTTAACCGGAGACTTCCGACCTATATCCGGATAGTGGTGATTAAATAAAATCAGAGAGTCTAAGTTCAAAAACATCAAGCTCATATTATTCATATCAAAGGCTCATTCAAAAGGTCATGTTTAATCTATAATATCCATAGAATTCCTAACCAAACATGTTTATCTACTCAACATTCATGATAGCAACACATATAACAATAACGATAGATTCAAAACTCATATTATAAAAGGAAGGAAACATGTTTCTTTACCAAATTTCAAGAGTAAATAATTCAAACTAACGATTCCTTCTAGAACCAAGATTCAACTCGATAACTAACTCTCCACATCTGAATAAGACTTCACTTGCTCTTTTAACCCGAATAAGTGTTCCAAAATCTCTTTGAAAAACAATTCAACCGTCTTAGAGAGGGATTTCAAGTGTGTGATTGAAATGAAGATTGTATGTTTTGTGAGGGATGCTTTATTCCTCCCAAGATTTGTGCCTCAATTTATAGCAATGATTGGGTAACTCAAGAGTTGCACGCATTTATTATGTTATATCTGTAACTCTGTGCAAATAGAAAGTGCTCCGCACTTACATAAAAGGGCGCCGCACTTACAATAAAGTTGTGTCGCACATCCTTCCAATTAATGATGTGCATTAAACTCACTGACAAGTGCGCCGCCTTTGTTATAAACCGGCGCCCCTTTTCCTTCTGACATCAATGGTCCATATCTAGATCCTTCTTCTTTGACGAATGTTTAGTAGTTATTTACCCAAGATCTCTTGCACGTTAATCCTTCCTTTCCATATTTGTCCTTTTCGATAATAAGTTTACATAACAAATGACCAATTGCTTGCAATATTCTTGCGATTATTATATATCTTTCTCGAGGCATATCTAAGGATAGTTTTAGTAAAATTGAGAGCGTTTATCAAACCCCCCATACTTAGCTTATGAGATCCCAAACTGAATCAGAATCTTTACAGCCTGCTAAGGGTGAAAAGCCAAACTTGCATAAATACTTTTAGACTATAAAAAACACTGCACGAATAGCTTATTGATATTGCGGAATCTACACATAGTAATTAAGAGAACAATGAATAAACTAAACTTTGATATTGTAATCTTTTAAATATTGATTACATATTACTAACTCTATGAATAT
Source organism: Tanacetum coccineum (assembly GCA_026074375.1). NCBI lineage: Eukaryota > Viridiplantae > Streptophyta > Magnoliopsida > Asterales > Asteraceae > Tanacetum > Tanacetum coccineum. Next base: position 12,841 of record BQNB010002902.1, read on the forward strand.
GATTGGTATGAGATGTATATTGATCTCTTCTTCTTTATTACACTATGTCGTCACCGGATCCTTTTATAGAATAAGCGATACAACCGCTAATAGGCTTACCAAAACGCATAAAAGATAATACTTATCCTTTTCCTACAAATACACATACATATCTCAAACGGTACTTAACTATTTTCTACTAACGGTACTAACTTAACTGATCAGTAACTTTACATTTTGTGCAACTGTACTATGTTATAACTATCTACTAACTATATGCGCGAAAAACGTACTAAGTTTTCAGGAAAACATAATCCCGCAAATTCCTCCCCTAAACATGACTGTTTGAACTCACTTAACTCAATAGTTTCTTCAAGTTAATCTTCTTAAGTTCTCGAGATGTATCCAAACACTTTAACATAACACTATCTAATTCTATAATCACTATCCATCTCAGAAGCAACTCCTGGTCCTTTCTCTCTATCAACTCTGTCCTTTCAGCAACACAGCAATATCTTTTCAGCAACAATCCAACTAAGTTGGCTTTGTAGTTTTTGGCAAACTGCCAGTCATCAACGGATTTGATGTTCCTTTACCAGTAGCCGTTTGCTTTGGGATAGTTAACTCTTTATTTAAAAATATGGTGAGTTAATTACCATACAGTTTTTGGTAAACTATCAACCATCAACGAAATTGACTTGTCTTTACCAAATACCATTTGCTTTTGGACTAGCCAATGCTTCATTGTCATAACATGGTGCATTGATAAACCAGATAGTTTTTAGCAAACTGTCAGCTATCAACAGATTTGAGTAGTCTTTACCAAGAACTGTTTGATCTTGGACTAGCCAACTCTTCACCACGAAGCAAGGTGAGTTAAAAACCCTACAATTTTTGGTAAATTGTCAACCATAAATGGATTTGAGAAGTCTTTACCATAATTCGTTTGCTTATGGACTAGCCAATTCTTATGCCTGTTAAGCATGGTGAACTGATGACCATTTATTGTGTGGTGGTAGCCAACACTCAAACCCTTCTCTATTCCATTCACAACATCATTCTTCATCAATCTGTTGCTTAATAAATCTTATTAAATCAAGAGCAACAGTACTTTCTCTTTCAACTTCTAATCCCAGATCAAGCATTCTTTGCAATAACTCCTTGGAAAAAGGATATCTTCTTTCAACTAACATATGAATAACAATCCCATCTTCAAGCCCCAGAATGCAAACTCCACAAGCTTCATACAATCTCCAAGTGATAATCTTCCAATCTTGTTGATTACACCAGAAATCACTTTGATCATTTTCTTTAGTTAAGGATTCCATCATAATCTTCAAATCTCCCCAAAGAATTAACTCAAATCCTTCTAATGTAATTTCTGAGTACTGTTCCATCATCAATTCATACAAGTGAAATAAATCTTGCCTATCTAAAATATGAAGTACCTCCATGAGATAGTTAAATGCCCTGAAATTCCCATTAGCTCTGTAGATAACAAGATAATCTCCCTCTGGTGATGATACCTTGTCTAATCTAGCAATGACATATTTCTTCTCCATTATCTCACTATCTAAGATACCCTCAAATGTAACAATCTTCAGGCATTTTCTATGTTCATCATCACTGTCATCATCTGACTGTTTTCTTGGCTTTTTCCTTGCAATCATTTTGATATGACCACTCTTTCTTTTCTTAGTACCTTCTTCTTTACTCTCCTCCTTGACACTTTCATTCTTTGAATAATCAATTCCTTTTTCATTCATCTCTTTTATCATTCTTTCATCTTTAGCAGACCCAATTGCAATGAAATCTTCATCTGACCTTTTTATCTTTTCATACAGAGCTTGTATTTCCTCAAACTTCTTGGTTTTCAAATGAGAGTGCTGGAAATTTCCTACATGCTTCAAGTAGGTCATCATTTGATTTCTTAATTGATTCTTTGTAGGTGGTTTATTCCTAATAGCTTCTGATCTTTGTTGAGCAAGAAATCTTCTTTGAGCAGCAATTGTGTCATGAAGGAATTTTGCTCTTTCTTCTACTGTGAATTGCTCTCTTTCTTCTTCTTGAAGCCTTTCAGCTAGAAGCCTATCAGCCTCAATTCTTGCCTTTATATCATCATAATTTCTTATGAGAGCATCATTTGTAGCTTCTTCTTCAGCTAATCTTTTCCTTTCTTCTTCTGTTTCCCAATCCTCTTGCAACTTTCTAGCCATCTCTTCATCACTAGCAAGTTGCTTAAACTTCTTTTCAGCTTCAGGAATACCCTCAGATTCAGTTTCAGACTCATCTTCCTCTTCAATTTTCTTCTTCCCTTTATCTTTTGGATCAATCTTTGGAAGAGGCTTTAATGTCAATAATGATCTAGTTGAAGTAGGCCTAGGTCTCTCAGTCTCTTCAACATCCTTAAACTCTACTCCTTTCTCCTTTTCTCTTGAAACTGCTTTGGCTTGGCTCATGTTGAGAAGAACCTGAGCAATTGTTTCATCATCTCCAAACATTGTAGAAGTAGTTGTTTGAGTAGTTTGAGTAGCCCTTCTTCCTTCAGTTTGATCATCAGTACCTTCATCTGTCCTATCGGTACTATCTTTTTCCCATACAGTACCTTTAATTTTCTCTTCAGTACATTCTCTTTGCTCTACTTCAGTACCTTTCAACAGGAATCTCTACAGTATCTTCAATTTTGCTCTTATTCCTTCAAGGTTCTCATCAGTACCTTCATTTGGCTCTTCAGTACCTTCAACTTGTTCATCAGTACTAACTTTGGATCCGTCAGTACCTAACTAATGGTTGTCAATACGAGACTTTCGCTCAAAGTCGGTAACTAACCTCCTTCCTTGTCATACTGAACTACATCTTCAGTAATAAGTCTAACTTTCAACAATTTCCTTGTCTTCATCCACTATAATCTTTGTCCTCCCTTCACATTGAGCATTCCTCTGTTTCCATGTGCTCAATTTTATCCATCATCCTAACCTCTCTAAAATCAACCTTATAGAACCAAAAAATGGTCATCAGTTTAAACCATGCTACAAGCAAAATAAGAACTAACTGGCTAGTCATAAGCCAACGACTGTGGTAAAGAGACATCGTCAAATCCATTTATGGTCTGTACAAATTTACCAAAATTTGTAAAGTTTATCAACTCACCTTGCTTCGTTGATGGTGAAGAGTTGGCTAGTCCATGATCAAACATTTCAAGTTAAAGACTAAACAAATCTTTTGATTAAACTGATAGTTTATTTTGCTAAGAAACTAAATGTTTATCAATGCACCATGATTATTACAATGAAGCATTGACTATAGTCAAAATCAAACGTTACTTAGGTAAAGACAAATCAAATCCTCCGTTGATGGATGACAGTTTTACCAAAAACTGTAAATGGTAATTAACTCACCAAATTATAAAAATGAAGATTAACTATCCCAGAGCAAACCGGCAACTGGTATAGGAACATCAAATCCGTTAATGGCAGGTAGTTTGCCAAAACAAAAAAGCCAACTTAGTTGGATTGTTGCTGAAAAGATGTTAGCTGAGTTTGTTGATAATACCAAGTTGCTGTGAAGAAGGATAAGTTTTACACAAGTTACAAGAAATATAAGTGTTTGGGATACAATCCCTAGGTATTCAAAGAAGTTGACAAACATGAAGTAAAAGAGTTCAACATTCATGTTTAAGGGAGGATTGTTTGGATTTAATGTTTAATAAGTTAGTACCTGACATACAAATAGTAAGTAACAGTTAGTTTATAGTTTAGTACCTGACAGTACAAAATGTAAGTACTGAACGATTGTAGTTAGTACCGTTATTAATGAAAATAGTTAGTACGTATTATGAGATTTGTATGAGATAATCTTAGGAAAAGATAAGTATGTGTTTTCTGTAACCTAATCAGTTCGGTTTATCCCTTAGTTTATAAAAAGTACCCATTGGGGCATAGTTAGAGGTACGTCCTCTAGATATCTCATAGCAATATCACATCACAAATAGTTAGTTAATCTGTAATTGTTCTAAGCATATTAATAGAAAGTTGTTATTTAGTTATATATTGTTTTTCTTAGTACGTGTGTTGAGATTCCGCATCAACATATTGTATTCATAATCAGTGTTTCTGTATAGTCAGTTGTATTTATACATCTTGGCTATCATCCATTGTGGGATGCAAAGATCTATTCATTTAGGGACTCACAATAATTATTCCAAAATGAAAGCTGACGACCTTATCACAATCTTAACAGGGAAGGTTGATATAGCAAAATGATAGTAAACAGCCACGTCACGCAACCCGAGTAAATATGTTGAGTCTTAGGAAGATTGTACTCTAGGAACTTTGGTTCTAAGAAGTCCATGAGTTTTGATAGAAAGTTTGGAAATATTGTATCACTGTTCAGGCCATCAAAAATTAAAAAAAATTTAGAGGTCATTCAGTAACATTTAAGGAGCTAGGGAGGGAACTTAAACCGTATAAACCCAATAACTCAGTCAGAACGTAATACCAAGATGAAACCTCTTAATATGAAGCTCCCTAGTATTGGAGCTACTTATATAATCGGTTATTAAAAAAAAGCGTTTTGATCAATATCTGGAAGTGATAAGCACGAGAAGCCGTTAATTAAAGTTATGTCTTTGTAATATTTTGTAATAACATTTTTATACTTTACAAAATGTTACATTTTTAGACCCTTGGGAATGTAAAAATGGCAAAATATAACCCTTGGAGATTGCACAGATTACAAGATTGTGACCTTCTAGTTAAAAAGATGCACAAAGTTAAACCTAGTAATTTGGAAAGTTACAAAATCTACCCTTAATTAAACTTTGATAAAATGACATTTACAGTCCTTTTTAGTTATAAGTATCAAAAAGATTAACATATATAGCCCCTTGCATGAAAATTATTTACAAAACAATTTCTAATTGCCTGCAAGCTTATTATACATTCTAAAAGACCTTTTACAGTGTCATAGCTAATATAATATAAGCTAAAAATATGAAGGTTTAAACTTACGAAAGTTTAAAAAAACGATTCGTTAAGCTAGAAAATCAAAACTGGTCGAAAGGGTTTTATGAGATGAAAACGTGTAGGATTTTATTTCCAAATTCCTTCAAGACATAGATAAAGAGTTATAATTAACATAGTTAAGCATGTTAGAGTAGAATTATAACAACAATTAATATCATATTATGCTCATAGATTAAGAAAAACATGAAATTAAGGTTTCGGGTTGTTCGGTTTGGATCAAAATAGAAAATGAGCATTGAAATTGAGTTATAAAACATTAACAAAGTTTATTAGTGATCCAAACGAACAATATAAGAGTGTAGGAGCAGAGGTGGAACATCCAGAACCTAGGTTTGAGCTTATAGCTTGGAAACGGTTCGAAATCAGGACTTTTAGCTGTCCGTACGCCTAGAAAAAACGACTTCGGGCTTCTTTTTTCTTGTTTCCATTTTTCTTCCCATAAAGTTAATGAGACTTCTTAGGAGCCCTCTTAGGATCCGCCTTTGTGGCAAAGGAATGCTGCTAATAAGGGTAATATAGAGAGGAAGTGGTGGATGAGTTGAAACGAAAGTTTACAATCCCGTAATTATAACTTATTTCAAAACATAGAGGCCAATGTGAGGGGGTGAGGTTGTCTTTATTTCCTATAATATCAGAGTAAGTGGAAAGTCTACAATGTTATAATTAGGATAAAGTGTGGTATATAGGTTGATTTGGAGTTCGTTATGTATGGTCTTGTGTTGGTCGCTGCAAAAATGAGCCAACAAGGAGAAGTTGTGGCTTGATTTTGGCCATGGAACTCAAAGAGAACCTTGTAATCTGCTTAGGGATCAAGTAGGTTAGTCACCATGGTTCTTGTTTGCAATGGAAAGTTTTTAAAATGGCCTAAAATGCAACAATGGAGGTCGCGGGCTCAATAGGGCACGAATTGAATTTTTGTGTTTGCATTTCGAGTATACTTGATCAATAATGATGGATTAAGTTTAAAGGATATATTAGGAGTTTATTAACAATGATTTATAGTTGGTTCTGGTTTAAAATGGGAGAAAAACGAGTAAACGAGTCTAAGTCAATTAGGGCAACGATTAGGTTTCTTGGATTTATTTCGTGTATACTTGCAATGAAATGATGAAATAATGATTGAATGTGATTTGTAATGTTGTAAATTAAGTTATTACAACTTATTTGAGTGTTGGTGGAAGTTTAAAATGGATAAATATCAAGAAACGGGTCATGGTTTAGTATTTTGCTGGTTTAATGTTTTCTCGGTTTTCATTACATGAATCTATGAAAAGAGGATGATTATAGAATGTATATGAAAGTTTAGGGTTTACACATTATATATTGAGTGTAGTAGCTTGTACAAAAGTGGTGGTGAAGAAACTAGAATGAAAACGGAGGTAAAACGGCTATTTTGGATGTCATGCTTAATGACTTGTACATTGTGCTTTGAAAACTTGTACTTTGACTTGGAGGGAGTTTATATTTCAAATTAGATGTTATATTACTTGTACATATGCTTTAGATATTAACCTTTAATGAAATTAGGGTTTAGAGGTATACGATAATGGTTTAAAGCCCTGTTTTGATATAACGTTGCAAATGGTACATTATATGAGTAATGTACTTTGCAAAAAGGATATGATGATATTGACTTGACATGTTATGATGTTTGCTTGACATATATGAAGATAGGATGGCCATAGGTAGGTTGCGTGAGCTTGTTGACTTTAGTTATGCAAGTTACATTGCATAATGAGATATTGACAATGTAAATAATGTAATAAAGCGAAAAATTTCCCCGTATAATTGTAATAATAGTAAAATAGATTAATTTTGCATTTTGATGGAAATTCTTGGGTTATTATAGTCTTCACCCCTTACAGAAATCTCATCCCGAGATTTAGTCGGATGCCGGAGAGATGTTAATGAATGATTACGAATTTGTAAGAGAGTTGCTAATCATGTGGGATATAGATTTGGAAATGAACAGATGATGAAGGTAATAATGATAATGTTTAAGTGAAGAAAAGGAATTATTCATACAAACGGATTGAAAGAAACTTGTTTGTACATATGCTATATACTTAAGCCTACTTATTTATAATTTATCACTTACAAAGAGAAGCGTCCAAATCCTTGTAACTGAGAATTTATAAATTCATAGTTTGGAGATTTATAATTTCCTTATTCAAATGAAGAAGCGTCCTAATTCATTTCAATAAGATGATCATAAATTGTCTTATTTAAGCATAAAACATGATATCAAAACGGTGTTAAGTAGAAGATGTTATGATTTCTCAAAATCATAAGAAGTATTAAGAATAATAATGAGACATTAATTGCAATGATGCCCAAATAAGTGCTTCAATGGTATGAGGGGAGTATTTAGAGTTGAACATAATAGAATTAATGGAATTGACAAATGATGTCGAGTTTTAATATCACCAGATAACAAGATGTAACAGAATCATTACTTTATTATTTCATGGATAGCTTTACATCATCGAAACTTTAAGAGTGTTGATACTTATGCTACGTGTCTCGTGATAGGATTCTAGATAAAAGCAACAAATGACAAGGATTGTAGCTTAGGGTTTTCAACTTATGAAGTGTGTTTCAGAAGACTCTGGTGATGAACTTGAATATCCTCGAGAGTTGTTTCTAGGGTAGAAATCCTAAAGTGAACAAAAGTAAACTTATCTCTAAATATGCTTTCTTGTGGCCCTGTTATTTGTTTTTGAGCATTGATTTGTATAATGCCCTTTCTCTCCACAGGCATTACAAGTTACTGATGTAGGTTTTTTCCAGTGGTTGATCTTTTGTTTCTGCAATTCTTGGTCAGATGACCTACCCTGTTGCAAGTCCGACACTTGACAGTGCAAGGTCCTATGTGATGTAGGGTGCATCTTGTACACAAATGAAGGTTTCCTTGGTATCTTTTGGCAGGATAAGTCCTAACAGTTTCTTGTCTTCTATTCTGCTGTTGGTGGTAATCATTGTTACGGTTCTTATTGTTACAGTAATCTTAGTAGTTGTTGTTATTGTGATTGTTGGAGTGGTTATTGTTGTTGTGTTCATTGGGATAGTTTTTGTTGTTGTTGGTGGTGTTTCTTCCATCTTCAAACCTTCATTTGTGATTATTGGTATCTTGTGCAGAATTGTGTTTTATTACCTGCTCCATCAACCTTTGAGTTATGGTAATGGCTTCCTCCCGAGTCTACGGTTTTGAAGCAGTGACGTTTCCTTCAATACTTTGGGGTAGTCCCCCGATGAAAGCTTCCATAAGTTTCTCGATGTTTGGTACCATGTTTGGGCATAAGACGGCTAATTCCTGGAATCTCCTAATGTAAGTCTTGAGATCATTTTCTTTTATAGTTAGACCGTAGAATTCATCTTCCATTTTCTGGATCTCAGTTCGAGGGCAATACTTATTAGTCAAGAGCCTTTTCAATTCAGTTCAGGTGATCTTGTTGGCTTGTTCTATTCCAATAGGTTGGGCGTATGCATTCCACCAGGACAAGGCGTCGTCAGTTAGAGTACCAGTAGCAAATGTTACTCTGTCTTCCTTGGCACACTTGCTACGAGAAAATACCGATTCAGTACGTTCAAACCAGCGGATGAGACCAACAGCTCTTTCCGTACCATTGAATTAGGAAGGTAGACAACTCATAAACCCTTTGTAGTTACTTATTGCATTCCTATTGGTATTTGTCATGGTAGCAGCTTATGCTTCCAGAGCTGCAGAAATACCATCAGCAATCAGTTGTCGGATGACAGCCTGAGTCATAGTTGGTGTTTCAGATGTTGATGTTTTCTTGGGAGGCATCTATCAAGATAACACAAGATAAGAATCCATAGTCATATCATAAGTTAAGAATTATAAAGATTTGTGATCTTTACAGGATGTAACGAAAATTTTGGAATTTAAGGCTTCTAGAGATAGGCACGGAGATAATAAAATAAGGGATTCGATAAGAGGCGTAGTGAGAAAATTGAATGGTAAGAGAATCATAGTAATCTTGGATAAAGATGCTACAGGATATAGAACACCCAATTGGTATTATGAAACAACGGGGTATAACGGAATTATCACTGTATAAATAACTTGTCTACATAGTAAAATTTGACAAGTGTCATTATTCATACATCTAGTGGTTAGATTCTAGAAAGCTGAAAACGACTGGTGGTTCTCCCTTGAGTTCTTGTATCTTGCTCAGAAGACTTTTGATGATGAATCCGAATATAATTATGGAGGATATCCAGAGATGAATGTTCTAACAAGTATTAGGTTTCTCGAGGTCTGGTTTACTTCCTAGTGGTCGTGATATGATCCATATTGAGTTATCTAATTCTGCGAAGATAGATTCATCAAAGGGATAATCTTGTGGTGGTGTAGTTAACCTAATTAGTGATGAAGATCCTACTGAAGAAGATGGAGATATAGGTGTTTCAGTGTCTTTAGGTGATGAAATCTTCTCGGAAGGAAAGAAATCTCAAGAATCAAATACTGGTGATAGTGATAATACTGGAGATGGTGGTAAAATGGCTGGTAAAGCAATTGTTAGCCGTGATATTTAGTAAAGTGATGGTCATTAAACAATCCCGAGCCTTGTATAGGAAAACGTAGTTTTCGGGAATTTAGTTAAGCTAGTTGGGCCTAGTTGTCGGGCTCAAGCCCATTTGTTCTATGTACTGGCCCAACTCAAAGCCTACAAGAATAGTCCATCTCTTGGAACTATTTAAAGCCCTCTCCAAGTGTGGAGAGGGTGTTGTTGCTTCTCATTTTTCTTTTGTGAAACAAGTAACCATTTTTCTTTGTTTTTACTTTCTCTCTCTAAAATCTATTTTTCTTATTTTTTGTGTTTTGGTGATGAAATGATATCCTAACAAGTGGTATCAAGAGCCAAGGTTGGGTTAAGTGATTTGTTTGTGGTAACTTTTTAGATTTTATTGTTTCGGCTTATTTTTTGTTGTTTTTTTTCTATTCGAAATTTATTTTTTTTGTACAAGAACCTTGTGGTTTAATGCTTGTATTCGTTGAGGTTTGTATTGTGAAATCGCAAAGGTCGGAAAGAAAGCAAAGAATCGAGCATCATTTTTAGCGAAGATCGATCGAGTGGGGTGTTTGATCTTGTTAGAACTAGGTCAATCGAACTAGCACCATCGAAACGAGCGACCTTGGTGAAGGATCGAACTAGCACAAACATTCGAACTAGCATCAATTTCGAACTAGAACATTCGAACTAGCATCAATCTGCGAACTAGCATACCTTCGATACTTAGCATCAATCGAAATAGCAAATTCGAACTAGGCATCATCGAAAAACTTGCAACATTCGATATAGCATTCGATCGAACAAGCAACCACCGAACTGCGATCGATCGAATTACTGTAGCGTCGGACTCGAAAACTAGCGCTCGATCGAACGAGCGACGATACGATACGAACGAGCGACGATCGAATACGAGCGACGACTCGAACGAGCGAAGATCGAACGGTGGAGGTATCGAACTAGCGTGATTCGAAGAGCGGAGGTTGTCGAACTAGCGTTGATCGAAGGGCGGAGGGTTCGAACTAGGGTTCGATCGAACGGGTGTAGGTTTCGTCTAGAGTCGATGATCGAGCGAATAGAAGATGGGTTTCAGTTAAATCAGCCATAACTTTTGATCCGTAAGTCGTTTAAGGGCCCGTGACCTCTCAAATCGAAAGGGGAAAAACGTGACGGATCCGTTGTACACCACCGTTGGAGGTTAAGCGGATTTTTCGAAGCCCAAAAACATCTATTTTCTATGATTTTTTTGACACTTTTCACGTATTTTGGAATTTTTGCTGTGATCCGAATAAATCATTCACGGTATCTAGTGATCTTGTAAAAGTCCCGTTTATTTCATCTATCGGTTTTTGATCTAGACGTGATAAATCCGTTGTGAATCGATAATTGATTCAAATCCACAAACAACAACGCAAATCACTTTACCCACTTAAGATCCTTGTTTATCATTTCACATCACTTTTGCAATGTCGACTCAACAAGACATTTATGCAGCCGGTTCTGAAAAACCGCCCTACTCTATGCTTAACATAAGAGAAAATTTGTATCCATGGTATCTGTCTTCTTCGTTATGCTAAGAGCAGACCAAATGGAAAGTTAATTTACAATTCCATTATAAATGGTCCATATGTCAGGACGATAATTGATCCCTGACCAGGTGATACAGATCGTTGATAGTAACTGTTCCTGCACGTTTTCATGGAACAAACCGTGATGAACTACAGTAAGCAGAAAATGAAAACAGATGGAAGCAGATGGATCAAGCAATTCAGACCATTCTTCTCGGTCTTCCGGAAGACATCTATGTGCTGTTGAAGTTGTGAATACTCTCAGAAATTTGGTTTACGTGTGCAACAAATGTTTATGAAAGGTTTCTGATATTGGATTCAAGAAAAGAAGGCTAAGTTGTTTAATGAATGGGAAAAAGGTTTAACCTCCATGGATGGGGAATCATTGAGTTCTTCTTTCCGTTGCTCAAAATTGATGATGATTTTAAGAGAAACAAACACTTTCTGAAAAGATTGCTGTAATCTCAAGTTCCTTAAAAACTACAACCAGATGGAGTCGGCCATGTTACTATTGTTCATAAACGAAGGGGACTTGCATATACAGATTACACTCAGTTGTTTATGATTTCTTGAATTCACCAAAAGGAGGTTGATATCAAATGAGCTGAACGACTTGAAAAACACATGATCCGCTAAGCACTCTCTTGGCAATTGCGGTTCCTAACAACCCTTTCAACTATCCAGTGTTTCACTAGATCAACTACCAAGTACCTACATGCATCAACCAAAAAACCCAATCAACAAACAACTATAAACCCAAACCATCAATTAACCATGAGACTTCATGCAACAACCATTCAAATTCCCGAAGACATTACAGATCCCACAAACCGCAATGAACATGGGGCACTTGCTCTAAGGCTACAGGCATTCAACTAAACTACTTCAACACCAACTAACAACACACCAGCGAATTTCATTCATAACCCGTAATCGAGGATTGTCAACCGGGTATGAATTATGGGTCAAGAAGACTAGATGCAGATGGTGTCGAGCTAATGGTGGGAATCAGTTTGACAGTATGCTGGGCGCAGACTGTTGGGTATCAAAATGGGTATAATGCAGTACAGAAGGAAGTCGGGATTCAGGTAGATATTGTTCATGTGCAGTTCCAGAATAGGGTGGTTAAGAATATTGGTAAATCTGAATGGGCAAATTTGGTGTTACAAGAATATTGGGATGGAAATGTTGTGTAGCAGGTGGCCGAGCTCGTGGGGTTATAATGCGCCTTGGGAATAATGGTAATCAGATAAGGTGTTACAACTGCAGAGGATTGGGTCATCTTGCTAGGAACTGCACAGTCAGACCAAGGAGAAGGGATGCTGCTTATCTTCGGTCTCAGTTGTTGATTGATCAAACAGGAAGAAAGAAGCAGGTCCAACTCCAACTGAAGAGTTTGATTGATGGCTGCTGCAGCAGATCTTGATTGAATTGAGGGAATCATGCCAAACTGCATTTTGATGGCTAATTTGCAGCAAGCATCGACATCGGGTACTCAGACTGACAACGCTCCCGTCTATGATTCAGACGGATCAGCTGAGGTACACAACTATGACAACTGCTATGATAATGAGATATTTAATATGTTTACTCAAGAGGAAGCAGTATACTGGAGTACTCGAACCTCCATTCTGAACCACACCAAGAACAACAGAGTGATAGTAATGTTATTCCAATTCTGCGTCGGTTGTCGTGGAACAGGAGGGGGGGAAACAGTGAGATCAACATCCCTGCCATGTTGAGGAGGAACACGTGCTTACTTTGAACATTATATAATAATTTGGCACTTGAAAGTTGGTAAAAGGTCAACTCGGTACATCAGAAAATGAATTGACGCGTATGAGAAACAACTGCTGATGATTTGACCCTGAGCTTGCTAGATTAAAAATCAAGAAAGTGTTTTGAAATTTGTCAAGAAAAAAATATGACAAAATTGAAAGATGTTCATCAAAAGTCGGTTTATCAAGACAATATGTCTTTCAAAAAGATAAATGCTCTTCATTTTAAGTTCCCGGTAAACAAATAACGACTTTGAATGAGGAATTTCAAATTTAAGTAACAGCTTTAACGGAAAAATCAACTGTTTCTTCTCTTCTTGAAGGAAAAAGAAAAAGTTTGAAGTTGATTTCAAAATACGCGAAGATGAGCTTCTTGATAAACAAATTCAACTTGAGAATAAGATAAAGGAAATTTAGTATATTTTGGTTTAAAACGGGTCAATCGATTAAACGATGCACATGCTTTCACTAAGCCAGAATCGTTTTACCACACGAACAGAAAATGGCTTTTGGGTTATCAAATTCCTTTTTATCCAAGCAAGCTCAGCGGATAAAAAACGAGTTTGTATAATGGCAAAGTGTTAACTTGAAAAGCATGTCCTCCCTTTGTGCATGATTCGGGAAGAGACACTGCCAACTTGCTCAAGAGAGTGCCACTAATAATGAAAACAATTGAACAAAGAGAAAAAAATAAAAGACGGGCAAACTACACAAAGATTACTCATCTTTCGGGGGGATTTTTGTTGTCTCAAACGGCCAAGTCACAAGAAAGAGGTGTTTGTTGTAAATACTTCAAAATAAACGGCCACTGTTTCAAAAATTCGTTTTCAAAACCAAATGAAGAATTTTTGGATGACAATACCTAAGTGTTGCACGAAATTTCTAAATGAGGTTAAAAACACCATTGTGACTCTTCAACGTGTTGTCAAACATAGAATGATCTTTAGTTACACACAATGGGTCCGTCCCAGTGTCATAAGAGATTCACAAAATTATTTAAATAAAGAAAGAAATTTTTCCTTCATCAACAAGTCGGACTCTAGACTTCAAAAAATTTTGAAATACAATTTTTGGAACAAAGCAGCCAAATTTGTTCGAGGACTTTAAATCTCTTGCAAAAGAAGTGATGAATCTTTGTAAGCACAAGACTTGGAATTGGAAAATTGAGCGTCTCTTGAGTCAGGTTGTCAGTCAAGACAAGTCTTATTGCTATTGTGCATAAATCCATCGGTTGTAGATTTCATCAAATCTCAAACTGAGCTTGACCGTACGAAAGAACCGTCTTGAAAATTGTATCATTAAAAAGGAGATATGAAATATGATAAAACCTTGGAGATGATTGGTACAAAAAGTGTGAAGAATGCATATATGACAAAATTTCGTTACGATAAAGCTTACAATTGACATTGCAACACAAAATCGACGGTTCACGCTCAGTTGGGAGATCTCAAGGGTAAAAGTACGGATTAAATCATGCTTGTGTATCAAATACCCTTGATCCTTTGTCTCAGAAGAAACTTTGAAAATGGAATTGTTAGAATTGAGTTTCAGGTTCGGAATTATGAAAAAGGAAATTGCTCACCTTTAAGACCACATACAAAAACATGTTTGACTCTATTTCTGTGTCACGTGCTGAAACTAAAACAATAATTGACTCTTTGCAACACAAATTACATGATACGATCTATGAAAACGCTAAGTTGAGAGCTCAGTTGTTTGATAAGGTTTCTGATCAAAAGGACACCAACAAAGGTATGAGTGCGAATACTAAGTTTGCAAAGCAATCAATTTGGGAAAACCAACCGTTTTCTTCTAGGACCTAAACCGTTATGCTTGTACCATACTCTACCTAAACTCCACGGCTTTTCCCAAGGTTGGGTGAGACAAATGCTTTGTTCAAAATCCACGTCACTTCAAATCAGATTTCCTTCTTCGAGGATCAATGTTGTGAACATTGAAAGCGTGTTTGCTCCGCAGGAATCTTTAAGGATCAATCCTGTTAAAAGCTAAGAGGGTAGCCAACTTTGTGCCTAACAAACATGTAAAAACAAGCGTTAGGACAAAACCAATCACTGTTTCACAACCTCATGATGATTGTGTGCGTCAGTATGTGAATGGCATGAAATCTAGAAAGAAAAAACAGAAGTTGCTAATGTTTCAATAAGTGCCAAATCAAAGAAACATATGGCTAAGTCTTGTGAAACCAAACGAATATAGGAGTCCAAGAAAGATTTGCTTCACCTAAGGCTAGTACACCAAGATCTTGCCTTAGAGTGGTCACCAACAGGAAGATTTTTTGACTTCAAGGAAAAATAAATCGCGACTAGTCAAAATCTAGAGAGTCAATCTGACTGCTCTAAAGGTGATAATGCTTGTACTTCTAACCCTCAGGAACCTATCAACAAAAGGTTTCAGGTTTCAACTTTCTTCTATGGTCAGGTTGTCAAGAAAATGGGTTTGATACGTCTGTTAATTCCATTGCTTTGCCGGTATTAACCTGGAAGACAATGGATAGCTCATGGAGACAATGAATGGGACAATTGATGAGTTTTCAGCAATTGGTTTGTTATTAAAAATACCAGATATCAAACCGATCTTCAAATAAAAGGAATTTGTTCGTTTTCTGTCAATGTGCGTTTATCCTTAACAACGGAAAAGAGAAATCTTTCTTCGGGTCTTGAGCTACTTTCGAAATATTCAATGTTTGTTAGCTCAAGTCAATGGCTTGTAATCAAATGTCAGATTGCAACCCGTTCTTCAACGACAAAGGGAGTGTACGCTTCAGTGCGCTTTACCTTAAAAAGAAGAGAAATCTTCTTGTTTTCTCTTCAGTAGATATGATAGTCATGACGTCAGATGGTTAGAGTTTAGAGTGGGAAAGTCTATCGGTCATTTGTTCGACGAATTATCAAATGGAGAAAATCAAGTTGTTTCAAAGTCTTCCGATGTTACTACTGCTGATGCATCCGTATAAAATGATCAACAACAAAAGACTTTCACTTCAATCTACTTCAACTCTCGCAACAGCTATACTGCTGATGGAAAACTTCGAATTGTAAATATTTTGATCTTTCTCTTTATTTGGATTTATAAAAACAAGAAAAACAAATATAAATATATAAAACCGTAATAAAAAACAAATATCAAAATCAAAAATTTTTCAAAAAATACCAAAAAGAATCTTCTTCCGACATGTCTATCGGACAATCGATAACATTCTTGCGCACTAGAATGTTGATTATATCTAACTCAGGTGATAAATTGAAGTTTTCGAGGCGAGAGTTTCAAAAGCTTTCAAAACATGTCCTTTATTTTTTTCTCTATGATTCTAAGTAAATGTCAGAGTCTTAGGACTCGGTCTCTAAAGAAAGGAAAATGTTCATTTATGTTATTTCTCCTAAACACTGAGGAAGCTCTTTATCTCTCTCCGTGTCTTGTAGCAAAGTCATATAAACATTCAAGTTTTGAATGCTCAAGAGAAGTTTTATAAGGGAAAATGATGGTATAATAAGGATATATCTCACATATTTTCTGTTGAGCTACAATTTTTTCTAAGATATTCTCCAAAAGAAAACAATTTCAAAATTCTTTCATAAATTGTTGTGCTCAACAACTCCCTCTCCATGTTTTCAATTATATTCTATAATTGAGGGGGAGTAAAAAATATTGATTCCTTCTGCATGTATCTGTTCTCCCAGACTTTGTTAGGCTCATGTTGGATTCCGGACATTAACTGTTTTAATTTCACTAATTGTCAAAAATTCGTAAACTCTATGCAATTTTTGAGGGGGAGTGAATAGTAGTGATTTAAATGTGATCAATACGGATTAATAATGGATACGATCTTCAATCTATAAGTGCGTTCCTAAACCTCGCATGTGCTAAACTCTTTCATAATATGGTGCATATGTGTAGGGGGAGCTTTTTGGTAACTCTGGAAACTCTCAATGTGTATCAAATGATTTCTCAGACACGTTGATTGATTTTTCATCAAATGGTTTTAATGGATCTTCATGGCAATATCTCAAAGGACGACAACTGTTTATTTTCTGGGAGTTATAAGGCAGTTAAGGTTAAGGTATATTCGTTTCCATGATTCCAGCCAGGACCGGAGGGATCTACGCAAGGAAACACTCCATCAGATAGAGTAGAAGTCCTAGGTTTTTTATGATTTGAAAAAAAGGTAGTAAGTTGAGAATAAGGGAAAAGTGTCCGACTGAGATGGGCTTAGTGCTGAAATAATCCCAACAAGGTTCTAGTAATGAAGTCTCCGTGTTAGTACTGAAGGGGTTTGACAGAATGAAAAAAAGAATTGTAAGGATAAAAGGGGTTTTTGAAAAGGAAAAGAGGCCCCTATACAACCTTAGGCAGAAGAAACGGGTCAATGCATAATCTATCGGTAATCACAAAGAGATGATTTGATATTGAAGGACAAGTCATCTGGACCCAGTGATGCAATGCACACCTCCTTAGCCACTCAGGAATCTCGCAAAAGATTTTGTTTCATTTTTCACGGAGTTCAACTACAGTTCTATCGGTTTCTCATTCCGGTGATCGTGGATATTGAAAAAGGTGGTCGGTCCGCTCCAGCTCCGATTACAAATAACAAATGTGACACTTATATAGGAGTCTAGAGCCAATTGAGTCCATCAAAATATCCTCACATAGGACACAAATTCCCATTATGCAAAATGTTGTACATTTTTATACAACATTTGTATCATTAAGTCCTACGCTAATAATCCTTTGTGATATTTGCCAGAACATCAGGAGTGATACTTCTTTAGTATTCACATTGTAGCGGAAGATGGAAATCCTTCTTGAGCAACATCTATCAAGTCTTGGTAGGTGACTTGGAGATTCTATTTGAATACAAACTTTGTGTTCAACTTGGAAAGAAACGAATGGTGCGATTCTATTGAATCAAACTTGTTCCCCAGTTAAAATGAATATTGACGACTCAATCAGAAAGATAGTAACTATCTGATTCACTCTTACTGTGTTGTCTGCTTTGAGACGCTTCGGTAACGAGAACGGCTAGTGCAACTGCGAAACCCTGTCAAGGAGATTCTTTTGAATTCACCTGATCACAGGCCGGTTTTTATACTGATTAACGGGGAACCCGTGGTTATTGCAAACCATATTCGTCGAAGTGACAAGCACACTCTTGTTCCATATATGCCTTTATCTCTAACCTATATTTTGTAGGTTTTCCTCCTTCCCCTTAACGGTTTTCAGCTTCTAGTCCATGACGAGTCAAGATTCAAGACCTCATGCTCAATCCACAAAGATTAATTCATGATGAAAGCTCAAACTATCAAAGTCTTCCGCAATCTCTGATGAACAAGCACTTCCTCATAAGAACATTTTGTGGTACAAGTAATCATGTTAAAAGAAAATGTTGAGGAAGATTGTTAGCAAGCTTTCAAGATCTTGAGCATGAGGGTGGAGACACAAGATCGCAAGGCGTTGGCATTAACGATTCAAGATAATGATTTAGATATTCAGTAGAGATCTCAAGAATAAATCAAGGCCAAAGACCACGATATAGTATTTTGTCAAAGGTATTCAAGTTAAAGATCAAGATCCAAGGATCACAAGCATGCAATGGGATCTTCAAAGAATTTCCAAGGATTACAAGGCTCCAAGCTTCAGACGTTCACAAGAAGGATCTACAATTGAATGACCACCCCTTAGGGGGAGATTGTATTGCCGTGAATTTAGTCTAAGTGAAAAAAATAAATGGTCATTAAACAATCCCGAGCCTTGTATAGGAAAACGTAGTTTTCGGGAATTAGATAAGCTAGTTGGGCCTAGTTGTCGGGCTCAAGCCCATTTGTTCTATGTACTGGCCCAACTCAAAGCCCACTAGAATAGTCCACTCTTGGAACTATTTAATGCCCTCTCCAAGTGTGGAGAGGGTGTTGTTGCTTCTCATTTTTCTTTTGTGAAACAAGTAACCATTTTTCTTTGTTTTTACTTTCTCTCTCTAAAATCTATTTTTCTTATTTTTTGTGTTTTGGTGATGAAATGATATCCTAACAGCAATAATAACTTGGGGTGGTGGAATAGCATCATCGAAATCAGAGGGGATGATAGTAGAGTGAAGACATGACTGTAACAACCTAGTAGTAAATAACATAAGTTACATATATAATAGTATAATAGTTATGTATCTTTACATACTGTTTGGAAAAAGTAGTGGCATCTTCACAATTCACGGAATGTAGTGGCACATAGGACATTGATGGCAAAGGAAAAGTAGTTATAGTTAAGGTTTTACCCTTGTTCTCTATAACCATGGCACTGATACCAATCTGTAACACCCCCATTTTGACAAATATAGCAGCGGAAGCTAATCTAGGGTATTACTTCATGGATACAACTATCATAATCATAGAAAACGACCTAAAAGAGACGTTGTTCAAAAAGTATGTTATCATTCATTCAAAATCAGAGTTTTACAAAGGCAGGTCCCAAAATCTAGATATATACAATGTGAATGATAACAAGTTTTAGCCATCTTCAAGTCCATGCCACTCCGTTCTATAAGTTGCTCAATTACCTGGGATAAACATGCATAAAAAGGGTCAACACAAAGGTTGAGTGAAATTCATAGGTTTGAAATGTAATAGTTAAATACAAGTTATCATAATGGAATATTGGTATTGCAGGGATAATCATTATTATCATAGAGAACAGTATTATCATGGAAAACAGTATTATCATGGAGAACGGTATTATCACCCTAAACTCATGAATCACATAAAGACATATTAAAGAGATATTGGGAGATACTACCCAAAGAGATATTAAAGAGATATTGGGAGATACTACCCAAATAGATATTAAAGAGATATTGGGAGATACTACCCAAATAGATATGTACTTAGGCAATAATGTATCAGGGTAGCATATAGTTTAGAAAACACTTATATTCATGGTTTATAGCAGGTATCACGGGTTTATAAAGTATTCAAAAGATTGAAATGTGGGGTTATGAATTCATTAAGTCTTTGAAAAGTAATCACATTGTTATAAGATAAACGAGTATGTAAAAGAGTTTGTAACAAGCATGTATCCCCCTCGCGGGTTTATAAAGCATTCAAAAGATTTAAAAGCGAGGCTATGAACTCACCTGATAGGTAGTTGTAATAAATATTCCAAAATGAAAGCTGACGACCTTATCACAATCTTAACGGGGAAGGTTGATATAGCAAAATGATAGTAAACAACCACGTCACGCAACCTGAGTAAATATGTCAAGTCTTAGGAAGATTGTACTTTAGAACTTTGGTTCTAAGAGTCATGAGTTTGATTAGAAAGTTTGGAATTATTGTATCACCGTTCGGGCCATCATAATTCAGAGTCATTCAGTAAATGTTTGAGGAGCTAGGGCACTTTAAATTGTAAACCCAACAACTCAGTCAGAACGTAATACCAAGATGAAACCCCTTAATATGAAGCTCCCTAGTATTGTGATATGATATAATCGGTTTTAAGCATTTAGATCAATATCTGGAAATGATAAGCACGACAAGCGTTAATTAAAGTTATGTCTTGTAAGGTTTTGAATACATTTTTATACTTTTTCAAAATGTTACATTTTAGACCCTTGAGAATGAAAAATGGCAAAATATACCCTTGGAGTTTGCATTTTTACGAGTTTGGTCCTTCAAGTTTAAAAGATATACAAAGTAAACCTTGTACTTTGGAAAGTGACATAATAGACCCCTATAGTTATAACTTTGATAAAATGACATTTTCAGTCCTTTTAGTTATAAGTTTCAGAAAGTTACGATATATACCCCTTGCATGGAATACTTTTGCAAAACAAGTTCAAAATGCCATGCAAGCTTATTTTAACATTTCAAAAGATATCTACAGGTTATAGCTTATTAATATAAGCTAAAATATGAAGGTTTAACATAACGAAAGTTCAGTTTAACGATTCGTTAAGCTAGGAAGCAAAACGGGTCGAATTAGGGTTTTAAAACGAAAACGCGTAGGTTTTTATTTCAAATTCTTTAAAGTCTTGATAAAGTTGTTATAATAACATTAGTTAAGCATGTTAGGATAGATTATAACAACATTTAACCATTATAACATTTAGTTTTAAGAAAAACGTAAAATTAGGGTTTTGGGTGTACGGTTTTGGATCAAAACTCAAGAACGAATGATTTTTAAGTTAAAATCTTTTAACAAGAGTATATTTATGATCATATGAACATCATTAAGATTCATATGCAGATTATAAGTTCATAGAACAAGATATTAAGCTTACTTGAGCTAGAATGGGTCGAAATGGGGTTTTATGATTTGTACGCCTAGAAATGGCTTCAAGACTTCGTTTTTCTTGCTTCTTGGCTTCTATTCTGAGATTAGGGACTTCACTTGATCTTCTATGGCAGCTATGGAAGTGTTAGAATTCCATTTAAGGGTGAGAGATAAGATGTCGGGGATGATTTGAAATGTATGAATGTTATGGCTATTTATAGGCTTCAAGAAGCCTTAATGCCCAAATTTCGTGTATGATAAGTGTCATGGCTACTCATGGTGACTCATGAGGGCTATAGGGATGAGTAGGAAGAGCTAGAAGTGTAGCATTGCAAGGTGTAAGGTGTTAGAGGGTGTTTGAAGGCCATGGCTAAAAATGAAACAACAAGGAAAGGATGTGGCTTCTTGGAGGCCAAGTGATGGATTAGAGGTGCTTGTAAGCAGCTTGGAGACATAAGGGTGATGTCATGGAGGTGCTTGAGGTGGTAGGATGCTTGGTTGTAGGTTAAAATGGGTAAAAATGAAGAAAAAGGTGTACGGGTTCAAACTAGCTCGGGTTAGGGTTTTAGATTTAAATTTCGTGTACATTTGAGTTATAAGCATGGATTAATGATCTTAAGACTTGTATTGAGGATTATTAATAAGAATTGATAGGTGGTTTGGGTTTAAAATGGGTGAAAACGAGTAAACGGGTCAAAGTTCCAATTAGGGTTTCTTGGATTTAATTCGCATATAATTGAAATAAAATGATGAAATGATGATGGAATGTGATTGATAATGTTGTAAATTTAGTTATTACAACTTATTTGAGTAATGGTTTGGGTTTACAATGGATAAAAATCAAGAAACGGGTCATGGTTTATAAACTAGCTCGATTTTAGGGTTTAGGGTTTTGAATTAGGGTTTTGAGTGTAAAAATGTGTGTGAGAGATTATGAGTAGAATAATTAGGGTTTAAACATTGTATATTGAGTGTAGTAGCTTGTACAAAAGTGGTGGTGAAGAAACTAGAATGAAAACAGAGGTAAAACGGCTATTTTGGATGTCATGCTTAATGACTTGTACTTTATGCTTTGAAAACTTGTACTTTAACTTAGAGGGACTTTATATTTCAAATTAGATGTTATATTACTTGTACATATGCTTTAGATATTAACCTTTCATGAAATTAGGGTTTAGAGGTATACGATAATGGTTTAAAGCCATGTTTTGATATAACGTTGCAAATGGTACATTATATGAGTAATGTACTTTACAAAAAGGATATGATGATATTGAATTGACATGTTATGATGTTTTCTTGACATATATGAAGATAGGATGGCCATAGGTAGGTTGCGTGAGCTTGTTGACTTTAGTTATGCAAGTTACATTGCATAATGAGATATTGACAATGTAAATAATGTAATAAAGCGAAAAATTTCCCCGTACAATTGTAATAATAGTAAAATAGATTAATTTTGCATTTTGATGGAAATTCTTGGGTTGTTATATTACACTTGGGTCTACTCCTTGTTGTGGACTTGAGGTCTGAATCACTATCGGTTACTGCATAACTCAAAATCTCATAGTTTGGCCCTTTTTCAGGAGCTTCCTTCAATCCCTTTGATGGCGTGTATCCAAGAAATTTTCCAAAAAATTTGGAGACAATGCCATCCTTTGCAATCATTTTCGTTTCCAGCTTCATGATCGTTTCTCCATCAACTGCCTTCATAGTCAGCTTTTCTTCGACTCGGAACGGGTATAAGTCAATGGGTATTCGGATTTTCCGGTTAATCCGCTTCAACCAAATTCCAGTCTTTGGATCAGTGAAACCCTTACGTCTAGTTGCATGGGTAATTCCCCAACGAAACTCCTTATGGTCAGGGGGATGCATGGCTAAATTATTAAGAACGTAGTATATACCATATCAGGTAATGGTAGACAAAATAACTAAATGAAAGATAGACAAAATGAGATAATAAAAGCTATGCAATTAGGGGGGGAAGCATAATAGTTATAATACTAAACACTTAAGCCCTAAAATGCTTCTATATGAAGGACTCCTAGGTTATAGTCTAGGCTCAACCACCTACTTCTCTATAACCATAGGCTCTGATACTAATCTGTCACACCCCGCCAAGGCGGAAACGCGAGGCGTAATGAGAATGGATATCATCACAACACAATGACGTCTATATAGAGAACTACAATGCATAAAGTAAACAAAGTATAGACACAAAGTGTCATGAAAATACCCAAACAAACATAAAAAAATAACTGGCGTCTTGTATTGAAGCAAAGGGGGTTCACGTCAATACCAAGACATGCAAAGCATCCAAAATAAACCTAATCAATTCAAATTGACAACATTAAATATTCTGCCATGCATAAAATAAACTAGGAGATTAAACTCCGTAAGCAGCCTATGGTCTCTCTAGCCACTTCTCTTATTCTTAAGATCCTCATGATGCTCACCTGAAAATGATGCTTAAAAACATTAACACAATGGTTGGTGAGAGTCATAGGTTTACGACACGAAATTTAAACTTTCAATCAATTACTGTGATTAATAAAATAGAACATGGCAGGACAATTAAGCTAGCTATTATACAGGCTAACATGCATACATACAAAACAACCACAATTAGGACGGAACATATCCCACGATCCAAGTCACACCAAATTATCACACAGTAATTGGGTAAGAACTTTACCCTCCAATCGAAATCACACAGTAATGGGTATGAACTTTACCCTCCGACCAGAATCACTTAGTAATGGGTATGAACGTTACCCTTCGATCCAAATCACACAGCATGGGTAGGAACGTTACCCACCGATCCAAATCACACAGCATGGGTAGGAACGTTACCCTCTGATCCAAATCACACAGCATGGATAGGAACGTTACCCTCCGATCCAAATCACACAGCATGGCTAGGAACATTACCCTCCGATCCAACAACAAATAAACATTTAGCACATAACATATAATAGCCACATAAATGTCCATGCATCAATTAAACCACATAATCACATCAATTAAAATATTTCAAACATATTTTGCATCATTTCCATCCCAAGAAAAACATAAAAATGGGACTATGAAACTCACCTGACGCTCAACGCAACTTTCCAAATTTTCTAGCACAAAACTACACAATAGAATATAAACGCGTTACACGTGACTAAGCCAAATGCTTAATTCCATGTAACAATCATATGATGGATGTATAAGGTGTTTAAATATCTCCATGGGTCACCCCGACACCATGCCCGACATTAACCAATTCATTTACTCATAATTCCAGTGATCAACATTTTACCCAAAAACGTAGAATTTTATAGTCACTTTATGACCACAAATAAAATACTAAATCATCAAATTAGAACTTCATACTGCTTCTCCTATATCCCTAATGGGTTGTAACATCTATGATTTTTAAATAAAAAATAATACAAAGTCTAACTATTTTATAAAAATTCATTATCACAAGGTACTCAAATTCGGATCTGAACGCACACCAAAAAGTTTGATTTTTCTAAAAATACTTAGACAATAATTTAGGACTTGTGCTTTGATCTGGAGTTATTCAACATATATAATATGATCTCTGATTTGTTTCAAGTCATGACTCAACTTTTAAGTAGGGGTTTTACTCCCTGAAATCAGACCCAAATCTGACCCAAATTTACTATTTCGACAACTTTTCCACGTAAAAATCAATTTAAAAAAGGATAAAAAAAAAAGAAAAAGAAGAAAAAAAAAGAAAAACTAAAAATAAATAAAAAAAGATAAAAAAAAAGATAAGAAAAAGAAAGACAAACTTCCCGACCTCAAACCCTTTCGTGGCTGGACTTTTTGAAAAATAGACTCTTTGAACTGCAATTTAGCCTCTTGAAACATACCAAAACACATTTCTAACATCTAGATATCATCAGTTGAACACAGCCCTAAAATCTGCCAAACCCTAAATCACAAATTAACATGTTTTAATCCTAACCGTTTGCACCAATATGACCCTAATCAAACCCTAAACATTCTAGCATGATACTAACATAATTAATTATAGAAGTTTTAAATCCTCAATGATCCATCATATAAAATGTTACATTTAATGAGAATTTAAACTAGGTTAGAAACCTTACCTCTTGATTACTAGACCCCCTAACACCAGAAATTGGAATTTATAAAAAAAAGGGGTATATAAAAATTGTGCGATGTGAAATATATATAAATTTTTTTTGGGTGGGGGGGGGGGGGGGGGGGGGGGGGGGGGGGGTATTATTATTTTAATTTTTTTTTTTTTTATTGTAGTGATTGATAGTGTTAAATTTGTGTTGTACTCCTTTTCTTAGCGGATAAGGTCGACGGTTCAACAAAGGGGAGGAGGAATGGGACTAAATTTTTAGGATTAGGGCTTCTTTACTTAAAGATAATGGCCTAACAAATCCAAGCCCAACTCAAATTTAGTTTAGTAAAAAAATACATTTAAAAAAAAAACCCTTTGCCAATCGGCATATATTAAATACATATATTTATATGTTTTTTCATTTAATTATTAATTATACAATTACTTACATTACCTTAATTTCCTACAAAAACCTTGGTAAAATTGGTAAACCTTTTTGCATAAAAACTATATACTAACTTTCTATTTATAACTTTCATTTCACCAAAATACTTTCTATATTTAGAAAGTTCATTACTAATTATCATACTTCACGAACCTAATTCCCTTCCAATTTGTAATACTTTCCATATTAATCCAACACCTAATTATCCACATATTGACGTAGCAATGCATGCAAATACGTCACTCAATTCCATTGTCACTACACATGAACAAAATGGAAGTAACCCTTAAATATCTCAAACTCATTCAAAAAATAAGATGAACATGCACCCCAGAATGATAATCTTGCACACAGATAAAGCCACATAGCACACACATATAACACGTATAGATACTTAGCTAACTTTAATGGTATGACTAACCTGTTTAAATCGCGGGTGTCACACAATGGCTTGGACAAACCTGAAAAAGATGATGACCGACAAGTACTGCCCAAGGGGCGAGATTAAAAAGCTTGAGGTTAAGATGTGGAATCTGAAGGTTAAAGGTACCGATGTGATAGGCTATAACCAACATTTTCAGGAACTAGCATTGATGTGTGTTAGAATGTTTCCTGAAGAGTCGGATAAGATTGAGAAGTATGTCGGTGGTTTGCCCGACATGATTCACGGAAGTGTAATGGCATCTAAGCCAAAGACCATGCAGGATGCAATCGAATTTGCAACTGAACTGATGGACAAGAAGATCAGTACCTTTGTTGAACGTCAGGCTGAAAACAAGAGAAAGTTTGATGACACTTTTAGGAACAATCAAAACCAGCAGCAGCCTCCCAAAAGGCATAATGTGGCACGGGCTTATACTGCAGGGCATGGTGAGAAGAAACCTTACGGATGATCTAAACCTCTGTGTTCCAAATGCAACTATCACCATGATGGTCCATGTGCTCCTAAATGCCACAAGTGCAACAGAGTTGGCCATATGGCCCGTGACTGTAGGAGTCTTGCAAATGCCAATACTGCTAACAACCAAAGGGGCACTGGGGCAGGTCAGAAAGCTACTTGCTTTGAGTGCGGAGCCCAAGGACATTTCAAGAGGGAGTGTCCAAAACTGAAGAAAAACAACCGAGGCAACCCAGATGGGGATGGAAATGCTCTAGCAAAAGTGTATGTGGTAGGCAATGCGGGGACAAATCCAGACTTCAACGTCGTTACGGGTACGTTCCTTCTAAACAACCGCTATGCTTCGATCCTATTTGATACAGGTTCCGATAGGAGTTTTGTGTCTACTGCATTTAGCTCTCAAATTGATATCACGCCAACTACATTAGACCATTATTATGATGTTGAACTAGCCGACGGGAAAATAATTGGGATAAACACTATCATTCAGGGTTGTACTTTAAACTTATTAAATCACCCATTCAACATAGACTTAATGCCCATAGAACTTGGTAGTTTCGATGTTATAATTGGTATGGATTGGTTGGCAAAGTACCATGTTGTCATTGTTTGTGATGAGAAGATCGTTTGTGTTCCATTCGGAAGCAATACATTGATTGTTCGAGGTGACGGAAGCAACCAGGGAAACGAGACTCGATTGAACATCATCTCGTGCACTAAAACGTAGAAGTACATGTTGAAAGGATGTCCTATATTTTTGGCACATGTTACTACAAAGGAGACTGAAGACAAGTCGGAGGAGAAGCGACTTGAGGACGTGTCAATCGTTCAAGATTTTCCCGAGGTATTTCCTGAGGACTTGTCGGGCATTTCACCAACCCGACAAGTGGAGTTTTGAATCGATTTAGTACCTGGTGCTGCACCTGTAACACGAGCACCTTATCGATTAGCTCCATCCGAAATGAAAGAGTTGTCGGAGCAACTGAAAGAACTTTCTGACAAAGGCTTTATAAGACCCAGTTCCTCACCCTGGGGAGCACCGGTCTTGTTTGTCAAGAAAAAGGATGGATCATTTCGAATGTGCATCGATTACCAGGAATTGAACAAGCTAACGATGAAGAATCGTTACCTGCTTCCAAGGATTGATGATTTATTTGATCAGCTTCAAGGGTCGAGTGTCTACTCAAAGATCGACTTGAGATCGGGTTATCATCAATTGAGGGTTCGTGAAGAATACATTCCGAAGACCGCTTTCAGAACTCGTTATGGTCATTATGAATTTCAAGATATGCCATTTAGTTTGACTAACACACCGGCTGTATTTATGGACCTCATGAATCGGGTGTGTAAACCATACTTAGATAAATTTGTGATTGTCTTCATTGATGATATTTTGATCTACTCAAAGAACAAGCAAGAACATGAAGAACACCTTAAGTTAGTCTTAGAATTGCTTAAGAAAGAGGAGTTGTACGCCAAATTTTCTAAGTGTGAATTTTGGATTCCTAAAGTACAGTTCCTCGGTCACGTGATTGATAGTCAAGGCATTCACGCGGACCCCGCCAAGATTGAATCCATTAAAGATTGGGCATCTCCTAAGACACCAACGAAGATTCTTCAATTTTTAGGTCTTGTTGGGTATTATCAAAGATTCATTGAAGGATTTTTGAAGATTGTCAAATCAATGACCAAGATTACTCAAAAGAAGGTCAAGTTTGATTGGGGTGACAAAGAAGAAGCAGCGTTTCAACTAATTAAGCAGAAGTTGCGTAGTGCACCAATTCTAGCTTTACCTGAAAGAAGTGAAGATTTTATCGTATACTGCGATGCTTCGATCAAAGGTTTGGGCGCTGTGTTGATGCAAAGAGAGAAGGTGATTGCTTATGCATCACGTCAATTGAAAATTCATGAGAAGAACTATACGACTCATGATTTGGAACTTGGAGCAGTAGTGTTTGCTCTAAAGATTTGGAGGCACTATTTGTATGGAACCAAATGTACGATGTTTACCGATCACAAGAGTTTACAACACATTCTTAACCAGAAGGAGTTGAACATGAGGCAACGTCGTTGGTTAGAGTTGCTCAGTGATTACGATTGTTAGATTCGTTATCACCCATGGAAAGCAAATGTTGTTGCTAATGCTTTGAGCAGTTAAGAACGAATTTAACCGTTAAGAGTTCGAGCCTTAGTTATGACTATTGGCTTAGATCTCCCCAAACAAATTCTAGAAGCTCAA
Organism: Tanacetum coccineum; assembly: GCA_026074375.1. NCBI lineage: Eukaryota > Viridiplantae > Streptophyta > Magnoliopsida > Asterales > Asteraceae > Tanacetum > Tanacetum coccineum. The sequence goes on from BQNB010002902.1 coordinate 41,698, forward strand.
ATCGAAGCACAGAAACCAGAGAACATAAAGAACGAAGATGTAGGAGGTATGATCAGGAAGGATATACCAAAGGAGAAGTTAGAACCACGTGCGGATGGAACCTTATGCTTAAATGGCAGGAGTTGGTTACCCTGTTATGGCGATCTGAGGACTGTGATTATGCACGAGTCCCACAAGTCCAAATACTCTATCCATCTGGGTTCTGACAAAATGTATCAGGACATGAAGACGCTATATTGTTGGCCCAATATGAAAGCCGACATCGCCACCTATGTTAGCAAATGCTTGACATGTGCTAAGGTCAAGGCTGAACACCAAAGGCCATCGGGTTTGTTGGTGCAACCCGAGATGCCTCAATGGAAATAGGATAATATCACTATAGATTTTATCATGAAGCTTCCTAAGTCGTCATAAGGTTATGACACCATTTGGGTGATTGTTGATCGGCTTACTAAATCTGTAATCTTTTTACAAATGAGGGAAACTGATCTCATGGAAAGATTGGCAAGGATGTACCTGAAGGAGGTAGTCACGAGGCATGGAATACCTGCCTCAATCATTTGTGATCGTGACCCTAGGCTCGCATTAAATTTTTGAAGGTCACTTCAGAAGGCCTTAGGTACAAATTTATATATGAGTACTGCATACCACCTGCAAACTGACAGACAAAGCAAAAGAACTATCCAAACTCTCGAGGATATGCTACGTGCTTGTGTGATTGACTTCGGAAATGGTTGGGCGAAACATTTGCAGTTAGTTGAGTTTTCATATAACAATAGTTATCACGCTAGCATCAAGGCTGTACCATTTGAAGCACTTTATGGTCGAAAGTGTCGTTCACCTGTTTGTTGGGCCGAGGTTGGAGAAGTTCAACTCACTAGTCCAGAAATAGTTCAAGAGACAACCGAGAAGGTCATTCAGATCAAGCAAAGAATTCAAGCCGCTCGTGATCGACAAAAGAGTTACGCCGACTTAAAGCGTAAGCCAATGGAATTTCAAGTTGGAGATAGAGCTATGCTTAAGGTTTCGCCTTAGAAAGGAGTAGCACGTTTTGGCAAACGAGGGAAGCTAAACCCCAGATATGTTGGACCTTTTAAGGTGTTGGATAAGGTTGGAGCCATTGCTTATAAGCTTGAGCTTCCTCAAGAGTTGAGCAGATCATAGGTTTCACGTATCCAACTTAAAGAAGTGCTATGCCGACGAACCATTAGCCGTTCCGTTGGATAGACTCCATATTGATGACAAGCTTCACTTTGTCGAGGAACCAATAGAAATCATGGATCATAAAGTTAAACAATTGAAACAAAGCCGTATTCCAATCATTAAGGTTCGATGGAACTCTAGGAGAGGTCCTGAGTTTACATGGGAACGTGAAGATCAATTCCGGAAGAAGTATCCACACCTCTTCACAAAAACCGCAACGTCGTCAAGTGCCGAGTCTTAAGCCTTTAGGACAAGGCTCATTTAACGGGGGAAGACTATAACACCCTGTGTTTTCAAGTCATTTTACGACGTCATTTATTTCACTATTTATTTTTACTCTCGTACGCGTTTGCTTTTAATTTTAATCGTTAAGTTAAATCGCGTAAACTAAAAATTGTCATTCAACGTAAACGGGCGTCAAACCAATAAAAGTTTACGTCAAACAATTGGTAAATAACTATTTGGAGGATAATTATTAACTTTACACATTTTATTTTTATTGGTTACATAAAGTGTTTACATTTCGCGATAAAATACGTTTAGGCATTCACGGAACCACCAAAACTTATCTACGCTTCAACAAATACCCATTATTATACCCAATACTCAAAGTTTTATAAAACTTCACCCATATTTATCATGTTAGCCGAATTGTACATATAAGAACCCAACTAGAACATACACATTACAAGTTTATACTTCTACACTTAATCTATACATATTAAAACTACAAGTAATGCAAGATATTACCTCAAAATATCTAAGACTCACCTAGCCATCTCCCACCCCCAATTTTCAAACCATATGTACACCTTAGGGAACAAAGAGCACACATATTACGAGCTAAGGACTTGTACAACACTAGGATTCATTATAACCTAACCATGACTAGTATTCTTGACCACTATTCTCCTTAATTCCCTCCTCTTATTTTTCTCATGGTCTTAGTCAAGATTACTAGAAACTTGGACTAGCCTTATGTATATATAATAGTTCAAGACTTGTAGATAACACACACATGCATTTCCTTAACCAAAAACCAACACAAACTCTCTCTTTTGATCCTCTCTAGCCCACGGCTCAAAACAACCATAACAAATCATCCATACAATTTTTTATTGCCAAGTATTCAAGTGTTCTAGCATCATACCTAAGATATTCTAAGGTGTATTGAAGGCTTGGATTATCATTTACAAGGGTTTAATCAAGAAAGTTAAGATAAGGGTTTCTTGGAAAAATTAGGGTTTTCTAGTCTTGAAAGCTTAGGTTTTGATTCTAAACTAGGGTTTAGATCTTGTTTCTCTTCTTCATACATCATCATAAGGTCATCTAAAAACCCTACACTCTTTACATTTATGATTTTATGTGTATATGATGTTTATATAGTAAATCACCATCTAGGAATCATATTAACATGTAAAATGGATTTTTACTCTTGATCATGGTTTGAAATATTTTTTCATATGTTATATTAATGTTAAAACATGTTGGAATGAAAGTATATACATTATACAAGTGTGGATTAACTTATGAAAGTATATATAAATTAATGGTTTAAAAGTTTACTTATGGAAGTTTATGAATAAATAAATGTGTGCACTTAATATTCTTAGACAAATGATGGGCTAAAAGACCTAAAATATATGAGACTTGTGGTATAAAGTGTAGTAGAGGACTTGTAGCAAAGTAACTAAGCTAAAAACTTATAAAAACAAGTTTTATAAACATTTAAGCCTAATAATGAAAACTTTCTGTTTGAAATTCGAAAATAAGATATTTATTTTTATATTTTATTAAAATACTACATGTTACAAGGATCGTAGGCATATAAAGAACTCGAAAAACCGAGCTATAACGAAGAAGTTATGCTATTTGCAAGTTTACGATAATTAAATATATAAAAAGTGTTTTTATAAAAGTAATTTTATAAAAATGAGTTACTGTTCATCTCAGAAACATTTTGGAAAATATCTTACATAGATAGAACTTTTAATTACGAAGACGTGCTCGAAAGAATCACTAAAATCGGAGTTAAAACGAATAAGATAATGACTTTTACGAGAATACAATACTTAAAATAATAAAATAGTTATTATAAAGTAATAGAGGACATAAAAAATCATGTTCATCAGAGAGTTTAAAAATATTAATAATGTAATATTTTGATACATCTTGGGGGTTTATTACGAAAGCGTGACAAAGAACGTACAAACGTACTTAAAAACGAGAAAAGTTACGCCATTTTTTAACTAAAATTGAATTTATATAACATTTAACTTATAAATATGAATTTCCACAAATACATTTTTAGTGGTGTACGTATCTATATAGAATTATATATGAGTAATAAGTTTATTCAAAGTACTTAGTACTCATACGAACCTATACTTAATAGTTGCATCGGACACTACGTGGACGTTTTTCACGCTTCGGATATACTTTGTTATTTTTCAAAAAAAAAAATACACTCAAAGGGGTGAGGGTCATAGCCCCGAGCAATTTTACATTTTAATGAATTTTAACAAGATCTAGAGAAATATGCATTGTTTTACAATTGGACACAAGTGGACATTTTTACATTATGATTACGTGTTTGCCTAAGTAGCGATAACCGATTGAGCCCATTATCATGAACTGTCAATTACTAGATTGTAAGCGCGGATGTTATAAATAGATCTATTTGGGATTGACCTCCCTGTTCGGGTGAGTAGCGCTCACTGTTCCGGTTTGCCAGACAACGAACGTATACCATGTCGGATTTGGGATCTTGTAGGTTAGAACATCATCAAGGGCAATATAGGCAATTTATATTGCAATTCATACATGTCGAGCTTCGGTAACATGAGCTTAGGAAAACGTAATTACATTTTTGTGATGTTTGCATTTGTTGCATTATTATACACTTAGGAAATCTTGTGGTCCTACATTATACATTTTACAAACCTATGAATTCACCAACATTATTGTTGACGTTTTAAAGCATATCTTCTCAGGAGGTCAATGGGGTACAAGACAGGGGATACATTGGTGGTCTTATTTTGGAAGTCATGTGCATTAAAGATTTGGTTGCATTACATTTTGGGGAAATATTTGTTATGTGCTAGAATCTTTACCTTTTGAACAATGAACAAGTGAAGCTATGGGCTTTTGTAACAAACTATTTGTTTAAATCCAATGTATTAGTTTTACGACTCTTTTTGAGGTCGTTCTCATATATATCTTGTGCTATTGATCTATGAAGTAACACCCCAACCCATATTCCGCTGCGACCCAATTTGGGGGTGTCACAAGCTACATAAATGTCTTGTTGAGTTGACATTGTAAAAGTCGTGTGTGAAAAACAGGATCTTAATGGATTAAGTGATGTTGTGGTATTGTAAAAATTATTGCTTTTAAAAGATGGTTGCTTGATTTGTATGTTTTGTAGCTTGAGAGGATTAACGGTATTGTAAAAATTATTGATGTTGGGATATGCTCATGTCATATGGATATTTATACGGCTGGGAATACGTGGGCCTACGGGTGTCACACACGTATACACTTAAATATCACTCTATTGGTATATATATAATAATAATATAAGTGTATATTTATTATATATGTTGTGGAAATCGTAGAGGGGGGGTGAATACGTTTTCATTTAAAATCTTAAAATGTTTTGTATCAAATTACCGATCAAGCGTGACACAATATGATGAGTGTTCATACGAGTTATATATACATAGTAATACATCGATTTACAATAATACAAACCAACACACAATATTCACATTTATTCATGACATAAACATGATTAAAACTATATAATCAACACATCATACAATTGCAAGTATAAATATAAAGCGATAAATGCGAGCATAAAAGTAAAGAGATAAGTAAAATGAAATGCAAACCGGACACGATGATTTATAGTGGTTCGGTCACGAAGCACCTCTTCGCCCTACTCCACTCCCCGAGTACCCAACTCGAGAGTTACTTCACTAGTCAACAAGCTCCCTTTAGGCGTAGAAAAGCGTACACACCTTTGCTTACACCAATTTCCGATACTAAGCAAAATGTCGAGTTCTAATCCTAGCTAGAACCAATCTATCACAAAACAACACACTACTTCACGACAATTCACAACTTGGCTTCACTACACAAATTCATACTACTTCATAACTTTCCACACCTTCACTTCTTTACAACCTCACATTACTTAGATCACACCACTCTAACACTACATAAAATGATCATCACGATCTAACTATACTCACAAGATTGGAATACATAGACTCGATCTATACATTGTGAATGTAAAACATGTCATGAATGCACTAACTACATAACTTCGTATCTTGATGATAATGAGAGTTCTTCTCTTGAACTTGAATGAATAGATGATTGGATCACATTTTAAACATACTTATAATAAGTTAAGTGATTAAAGGAAAGGGTTAGAAATGAGGTTTTAGATATGAGAAAATTATGTGCAAAGAGGTGAGAAAATATGTGGAAACAGTCCACTATTTATAGGAAAAAATATTCATTTTTATTTGGCCGATCCCCTTAATTATACAAAGCCGGTCCCCTTAATTATGACCGGTCCCTTTAATTAATTAAGGGGATCGCCCATTTTTCAGACGCTCGATATTGTCCTTTTATGGGGAAGGTTTTTTCTAAAACTTTCTAGCCGTTTTTAGGTAGAAAATTTAAACTTCAATTATTTATTTTGAATAAAATCTTTCTCTATTAAATACAAAAAATGTTTTGTATATGTTTTAAAAGTGTTTGTCTCATTTTGTAAAAAATGTAAGGTTTGGAAAATAAAAAATTTCTTTGATCATTCAACAAATTAAAGTTTGTTTGTTCATACCTTTAGTGATATACGTCGGGTGCGAACTTAAATTTGTTGTTGAAGAAAACTTGAGACGTCGAAAGATGTTGACATATGAATTGATGATTTGTGATTACGAGTAACTTAAGCACTTTACGTTATGTGTTATAAGTTACATGTTTGTCATCACCAAAACATGAAGAGAATGTATAGATTAAATATCATAATATTTCTACCAACAATCTCTCTCTTTTTGATGATGACAAAATATGTAAACTATAACTCATAGTAAAATGTATAAGTTACTTGTTTACACTTCTTCTCCCCCTTTTGTCGAAACAAAAAGGTGGACTCTTAGACGAGACTTTTACTACACTTCAACTCTTCAATCAAAGAGACAATCTTGCATCTTCCTAAGTGAGACATTCGATTCTATCAATCCATATTTAACATTATTGACTTCGTTAAACAGTGACTCAAGCGGATCCATGGATCAAATTAGTTGCAAACTCTTAACCTACATCAATGGTTAGTTTCGTGCAACAAAAAAAAAATATATGGATGAAATACTCATATCAATAAATATGTAGATGTCTTAAATGGCTGTAAACGTAATGACTTCGACATTTGCAAATGTTCCCCCTTGATTGGGGCACCAAGAAATTGAGTAACGAAAAAGTGCTATAAAACAAAGTTAGTATAAAAATGCACATATATATAATGATGATGATAGATATATATATGCAAGACACTTAGTGGGGAACAAATCATGTATGTTTTAGGTATATGCAATCTATGTTGGCATCGGCACTAAAGACAACAACCCAAAAAAATGATGAATGCTTAAGACATGGAAATGTTTAGGAACCAATGATAAGATTCGACTGATACATGCGTAAGGGCTAAGACTCGACCAACACCCTTTGGTAAAATACCAACTTTAATAAACGAGAACAAAATTCGTTTATTGATTGACATACTAGTATAATGAGAATATCATCATCTTACCAAGATAATGATTTGAATTATGATAGACTTTCGTCAAGGGTTGTATTGAGAGATTCTTAATTAAGGTTTCTTTGTTAAGCATTATGTATGCTTTTCATGATTGGGGTGTTGACGATAGGATGATTTGTCTAAACATACCCTAAATGTGACATTTAAACTCAGACAAATGTTACCGAATATCTTGGCGAGATATGCCAAAATATATACTCTAAAAGAGTTAAAAAAATAAAAATGATACGTTCTTTAAAACATTAAAAAGAACAAAAAAGGATGAGCGTGAATGGAAACGGAAGGTGATGACAAAAGGTTGACAAATACGGTTTAGATTAATATATCGTTTGACAAAGGTGGGTGATTTGTGAATCCATGAATTTTGTTGGGTGTTTTGAAGGTGGATATGTGAAATGAGGTGGTAGTACTTTTTATGTTTGCCTATTTTGGTGACTCAACAACACTTGAAGCTTAAATATCTTCTTTGTGTTCTTCACTTGCTAGAAAGTGGAAATAAAAATAATAGACACGATATTGTGATGACTCAATAACACTTGAAGCTTAAATATCTTCCTTATCTTCTTCACTTTCTATAAAGTGGAAATAAAAATAAAAGACACAACAATGTGTTGACTCGATAACACTTGAAGCTTGAATGTATTCGTTATGTTCTTCACTTAGTAGTAAGTGGATATTAATAAAAAAATTAAAAATAAAAGTCACAACATTGTGATGACTCGATAACACTTGAAGCCTGAATGTCTTCGTTGTGTTCCTCACTTAGTAATAAGTGGATAAGACGTATTTCATTGCGAAATTCACTTAACTTTTGTCTACATAGGCAAACATGTTTATGAGTGTATGGATATGACAATTGCCCTTTAATTCAAGGAGCGACATAAGGATGGTCATAGGTTAGTGTATCATGAAAGATGGTTCAACCTTCATGGATTGTAGTGGTGGTAACTCACTTATTTGAATGTAAGAAATGGTTACGTGGTTGAATCTTCTTGAGAAGATAACTAGGTTTATGACTCGATATTGGTAGTACAAAGGATGACTCGGTTTTTCATTTCACTTTGGTGGTTTGAGGATGTACTAGAACTATTTATCACTAACAAGAGTGGTGAATAGTTATGAGGTTTGAGAGTAAAGTAGAAGATATATGTGAGTGAGTGTGTTTTCCCTTCCCATTAAATTCGTGCTCATCCGGACATAAAGAAAAATAAAATAAAAACAAATGAAGATTAAAGCGATGAGCTTGACAATGACAAGACGAATGACCGATAGCATACAATGAACTTCATCCACGAAGTTATGTAGCTCTTCTCGAGTATTGCGAATGTTTAAAGGACAATCACATGTCGAGGTATGAGGTTGATCTAAGGATGGTAGCGGAAAAAGTGGGCGGAAGGTATTTGACATCTATATACTAATAGAGTCATGATTAAAGTTTTGGTGAAACAAATTTGACATGATCAATGAGTGACATTTTAATTGCATTTCGCTAATTTAAAATACTTAAACATTTCGGACGAAATATTTAAGTTGTCAAACCTACTTAGAGGTGTATTGGATTTGTATCTAACTATCCCTTGACAATAGAGTGGATTGTTTGGAAGGAAACGAGATTATGAATAAGAAAGAGTGTGCATGGAGACTCTAGGATACTTAAGACCATTTTGAGACTATTATGACCTATCAGATTGTGACACTAAGGTTCACATGTAATAAGGGTATAAATTCTAATGTCAAGAAATATATACCTAGATGCATAAAACTTATAGAATTAAGCATGTAAGAATATTTAAGCATGTATCAACACAATAACCAAAGAAATTAATGTGTAAGACTATATGACGTCAAAAAGTTTTATCGAGATAGGCATATCTAATCCTTTATGCATCAAATCAATATAGAGTAAATGCACAATTAACACGTAAGTCATGTAAAGCGTCACGTAAGAATCATGATTATTTTAAACGCAAACATCATATAAAACATGTTAACATTTAGCATTTAAGAGCATGTATTATTTAGATATACTAAGATATATTATATTTGAATTGTTTGAGAAAGACAAAAACCTTTACAATAAACATGCATTTAATAACCAAGCAAATAATCGATGATCATCAAGATAACTATGTAGGCATATAATCATATCACATAGGAGCAAGTTAACATCTTAAGATATTAAAACATATATGTGAGATGCCATAAATCTAGGAAAGAAAAATTCTAAGACAAAGTTTATAGATGTAAACTAACTTTAGGTATATTTAGGAAGAACCATTTAATCAAGTTGGAGAATGAATATGAGACTATTACTAGTGGTGCTCAATTAAGGCTAAACACGACCATTTTTACGGGTTACACACACCCAACTTCTCACATAGAAGCAATTCAACCGTTAGGTTAAATTGAATTTCTAGTACAATAGGTTCTCCAGTAGTCATTCTCATTTTAGAAGAAATTGAGTTCCAAAATTTACCTATCGAAGAGTACCAAATATGAAGTTTGCTTGGCTCACTAATACTTGGCCTAATGTGACTCAAACACCATGTTTTTATGACGGTAAATCTAGATGATATATTTTACACACAATTCTAATAGAGATGTGTTGAATGTTTAGATAATCGTAATCAAAAAGTTTTAATCTTTTGTTCAAGATTTACCGGTTGTTTGGTTTTGATGGCATATTGCTTGATTTAATAGATGTGCTTGATTTAAGAATGCTCCTTAGCATATCTTGTGAAATGAATCTCATTAAGATTATTTATCTTTATTAAGTTTGTGATTCATAAATAATAAATGATTAAAACGTGACATATTTTAATCTTAAGCAAATATGATTTTCTAAGATTATTATTTTTGTCAATGTTATTATATCATAATTAAACAAATAATATGTAGTGTATATTCTTGTAACACAACCATTCATGCTACGAAGAAAATAAAATGCATAGGATATATATTATCCTTTATTAATCGTTTAATACCATAAATCGATGAATTCTTTAAACATAATGTTTCCCAAACATCATGTTATCCTCGGTGAATGAACAAGAGTATTATTCTTATTTGAGAATTTAGTTTAAAAGTGAATTTTAGCTTTGAGTTGTGCTTTTATGTTGTATGAGTGAAGATTACATATGTTGTAAGTTTGCTCGTGTTTGGTTTTTCAGAAATGACAAATTTAGAAATTGCACTGCAATGTAAATCGCTTGAATATTTCGGATGAAACATCCAAGTCGTCAATCCTACTTTATTATGTATTTTATGCATATATTTGCTAAGTATTTGGAACACAATTATTGGACAAGTAGACTCAATATGACATCATTTTCACAAGTGTGAATTATGATCCGATGCAAACTCTTATTGTCTTGGAAAAGGATGTCGTTATTTTCATATCAATCGAGTGTGATTGAGTATGTTGGTCTAAGATAATATCTCTCGTTATATTTTGATATTAATCTTAAAGCTAGACAAATAAGAATCCGATTTCTTGTCCATACTCAAAGACTTGTCAATTAGATTTGATAAATATATCAACCATAATTTGAATAATGAATCGATATATAATCGAGATCTTTCTTGACCCTCACGAACACTCATTTAAAGTAGATAAACATTTTAATAGCGTGTTCCGTTAATCCTAAGATTATTTGTGAGAGTGAGGTTAATGAATGATGAAAAGTTAACTTATTGCTTCATGATTATCATATATTTTGTTTATTTGAAAGACTATTTATTATTGCGTACAATGAGCACACTTTCGACAATTCATAAGTATTATTACAAAACACAACTCTTGTAAAATGATATATGAAATAGAATTATGTGTGTTATGTTGGATCAATTCAAACACACTTAGAGTTTGAAAATACTTTTTCTTTTATATAAATACTAATATATTAAAATGATACATTTTCTCTTGTTTAAACAACCTAAGGTAAAACAAGGTAAGTTGTTTAAAATATTTAAACGTGTTGTTGAGAATAAATTAAATCGTTTGAAATATTTAGGTGACTAGTTTTAACTCATTTAAAAATATACTAGACAAGTTGTTAAACTTTTATTCCTAAGTATATTTCCATACTCGAAAAGATTTAAAAGATGTTTGAGTAACATTAAGCCGTCTATGCCTATATGCAATGCAATAACAATTTTGCAATCTTAATGCAAGAAATCTAGCATAAACTCTAGTTAGGCATAATTCGGAAAACTAGCTATAAACGAATAGAATACATGGCACATGTGCTGAGATATTCAATTAGCTAAATTTCAAAAGCAACGATTATTTAATATTTTCTATTAACAAGACTAAGACACAAAGAAGTGCACATAATCATATAGCATAACACATAAAAGCACTTGTGTTTTGTGTATTAAATACAACAATGTATACTTAACTCGGTTTTATTTGAAAATAAAATAGTTTCCTCCCCATTTCATAAGTTAATCAAGATCAATATTTTGAAAAGATAAATACTTAATTTTTCAAAGATATACCAACTAGGAATGCCCGACTCGAAGGAAAAGGTAAAATACAAGTTTTACGTCAAAACAAAACACAAATTTTTAACCACCATGTAGTATTTTGTCTTTCTGACTTATTTAAGTTTGGAATAATTACTTCGAAGTATTTCTAAATGAAAGTAGACTCAATTATCTTAAAAACACCGGGTGGCACGACTTCTACGGAGTTACGGTTGATTTTATATGAATTTTCAAAGTTTCCGAAAAACTGCCGAATCAGACAGGCGGTCCCCTTAATTAATTAAGGGGACCGGCCAGGAATTAAGGGGGCCGCCCAAATATTTAAGGGGGCCGCCCACCTGATACTCAGAATTACGATTTTTGTAAAAAATTATTTTCTGACTTTGCGAAAAGGTGTACAACTTTCTGAATTTGATACCGAACATATAACACTTATTTTAAGCATCATTTTTATCTCGAGCTAGTATAATTAGTGTATATAACATCAAAACTAATACAAGTTAATCAACAAAACACTTTTCATATTTAATCCCCCTTAATGGGTAATTTGATACATGGATCGTACTCAATTTTTAAAACCATTTGTTTTGAAAATTAGAGCGACGTGGCTCTGATACCAATTGTGGAAATCGTAGAGGGGGGTGAATACGTTTCCATTTAAAATCTTAAAATGTTTCGTATCAAATTACCGATCAAGCGTGACACAATATGATGAGTGTTCATACGAGTTATATACACATAGTAATACATCGATTTACAACAATACAAACCAACACACAATATTCACATTTATTCATGACATAAACATAATTAAAACTATATAATCAACACATCACACAATTGCAAGTATAAATATAAAGCGATAAATGCGAGCATAAAAGTAAAGAGATAAGTAAAAGGAAATGCAAACCGGACACGATGATTTATAGTGGTTCGGTCATGAAGCACCTCTTCGCCCTACTCCACTCCCCGAGTACCCAACTCGAGAGTTACTTCACTAGTCAACAAGCTCCCTTTAGGCGGAGAAAACCGTACACACCTTTGCTTACACCAATTTCTGACACTAAGCAAAATGTCGAGTTCTAATCCTAGCTAGAACCAATCTATCACAACACAACACACCACTTCACGACAAATCACAACTTGGGTTCACTACACAACTTCTCTCTACTTCACAACTTCTCTTCACTTTCCTTCACATCCTCACACTACTTAGATCACACCACTTTAACACTACATACAAAGATCACCACGATCTAACTATACTCACAAGATTGGAATACATAGACTCGATCTATACATTGTGAATGTAAAACATGTCACGAATGCACTAACTACATAACTTCGTATCTTGACGATAACGAGAGTTCTTCTCTTGCACTTGAATGAATGGATGATTGGATCACATTTTAAACATACTTATAATAAGTTAAGTGATCAAAGGAAAGGGTTTGAAATGAGGTTTTAGATCTGAGAAAACTATGTGCAAAGAGGTGAGAAAATCTATAGAAACAGTCCACTATTTATAGGAAAAAATATTTATTTTTTATTTGGCCGATCCCCTTAATTATACAAAGCCGGTCCCCTTAATTAATTAAGGGGACTGTCTATTTTTTAGACGCTCCAATTTTGTCCTTTTGTGGGGATGTTTTTTTATGAAACTTTTTAGCCGTTTTTGGGTAGAAAATTTGAATTCAAAGTATTTATTTTGAATAAAACATTTTGTTATAAATACAAAAATGTTTTGTATATGTTTTAAAAATGTTTGTCCCATTTTATAAAAAAATGTAAGGTTTGGAAAAATAAAAAATTTCTTTGATCATTCAACAAATTAAAGTTTGTTTGTTCATACCTTTAGTGATTTACGTCGGGTGCGAACTTAAATTTGTTGTTGAAGAAAACTTGAGACGTCGAAAGATGTTGACGTATGAATTGATGATTTGTGATTACGAGTAACTTAAGCACTTTACGTTATGTGTTATAAGTTACATGTTTGTCATCACCAAAACATGAAGAGAATGTATAGATTAAATATCGTAATATTTCTACCAACAATCTCCTCCTTTTTGATGATGACAAAATATGTAAACTATAACTCATAGTAAAATGTATAAGTTTCTTGTTTACACTTCTTCTCCCCCTTTTGTCAAAACAAAAAGGTGGACTCCTAGACAAGACTTTTACTACACTTCAGCTCTTCAATTAATGAGGTGAGCTTGCATCATCCTAAGTGAAGTCTTGATTCTATCAATCCCTTTTAAATAATGACATCCCTTGAACATTGACTCAAGCGGATCCATGGATCAAATTAGTTGCAAACCCTTAACCTACATCAATGGTTAGTTTCGTGCAACAAAAAAATATATATAGGGATGAAATACACATATCCAAAAATATGTAGATGTCTTAAATGGTTGCAAATGTAATGGCTTGGACATTTGCAAATGCTCCCCCTTGGTGTATGCTCCCCCTTGATTGAGGCACCAAAAAATCGAGTAACGAACAAGTGCTACAAAACAAAGTTAGTAGAAAAATGCACATATATAATGATGATGATAGATATATATGCAAGACACTTAGTGGGGAACAAATCATGTATGTTTGAGGTATATGCACTCTAAAGTGTGGCACTAAAGACAACAACCTAAATAAAAAAATGATAAATGCTTAAGACATGGAAATATTTAGGAACCAATGATAAGATTCGACCGACACATGCTTAAGGGCTAAGACTCGACCAACACCCTTTGGTGAAATACCGACTTTAATAAACGAGAACAAAATTCATTTACTGATTGACACATTAGTATAATGAGAATATCATCATCTTACCAAGATAATGATTTGAATTCGGATAGACTTTCGTCAAGGGTTGTATTGAGAGATTCCTAATTAAGGTTTCTTTGTTAAGCATTATGTATGCTTTTCATGACTGGGGTGTTTAAGGATAAACAAGATAGTAAGACTCTATGTCGAACTAAATGTTGACGATAGGATGATTTGTCTAAACATACCCTAAATGTAACATTTAAATTTAGACAAACGTTACCGAATATCTTGGCGAGATATGCCAAAATAGATACTCTAAAAGAGTTTAAAAAAATGAAAATGATACGTTCTTTAAAAAGTTAAAAAGAACGAAGAAGGATGAGCGTGAATGAAAATGAAAGGTGATGACAAAAGGTTGACAAATACGGTTTAGATTAATATATCGTTTGACAAAGGTGGATGATTTATGAATCCATGAATTTTGTTGGGTGTTTCGAAGGTGGATATGTGAAATGAGATGGTAGTACTTTTCATGTTTGCCTATTTTGGTGACCCAACAACACTTGAAGCTTAAATATCTTCTTTGTGTTCTTCACTTGCTAGAAAGTGGAAATGAAAATAAAAGACACGACATTATGGTGACTCAACAACACTTGAAGCTTGAATGTCTTCGTTGTGTTCTTCACTTAGTAGTAAGTGAATATTTAATAAAAAAATTAAAAATAAAAGTCACAATATTGTGATGACTCGATAACACTTGAAGCTTGAATGTCTTCGTTGTGTTCTTCACTTAGTAGTAAGTGGATAAGACGCATTTCATTGTGAAATTCACTTGACTTTTGACTACATATGCAAATATGTTTATGAGTGTATGGATATGATGATTGCCTTTTAATTCAAGGAGCGACATAAGGATGGTCATAGGTTAGTGTATCATGAAAGATGGTTCAACCTTCATGGATTGTAGTAGTGGTAACTCACTTATTTGAATGTAAGAAATGGTTACGTGGTTGAATCTTCTTGTGAAGATAACTAGGTTTATGACTCAATATTGGTAGTACAAAGGATGACTCGGTTTTTATTTTACTTTGGTGGTTTGAGGATGTACTAGAACTATTTATCACTAACAAGAGTGGTAAATAGTTATGAGGTTTGAGAGTAAAGTAGAAGATATATGTGAGTGAGTGTGGTTTCCCTTCCCATTAAATTCGTGCTCATCCAGACATAAAGAAAAATAAAATAAAAACAAATGAAGATTAAAGCGATGAGCTTGACAATGACAAGACGAATGACCGATAGCATACAATGAACTTTATCCACGAAGTTATGTAGCTCTTCTCGAGTATTACGAATGTTTAAAGGACAATCACATGTCGAGGTGTAAGGTTGATCTAAGGATGGTAGCGGAAAAAAGTGGGCATAAGGTATTTGACATCTATATACTAATAGAGTCATGATTAAAGTTTTGGTGAAACAAATTTGACATGATCAATGAGTGACATTTTAATTGCATTTCAGTAATTTAAAATACTTAAACATTTCGGACGAAATATTTAAGTTTTCAAACCTACTTAGAGGTGTATTGGATTTGTATCTAACTATCCCTTGACAATAGAGTGGATTGTTTGGAAGGAAACGAGATTACGAATAAGAAAGAGTGTGCATGGAGACTCTAGGATACTTAAGACCATTTTGAGACTATTATGACCTATCAGATTGTGACACTAAGCTTCACATGCAATAAGGGTATAAATTCTAATGTCAAGAAATATATACCTAGATGTATAAAACTTATAGAATTAAGCATGTAAGAATATTTAAGCATGTATCAAAGAAATTAATGTGTAAGACTATATGACGTCAAAAAGTTTTATCGAGATAGGCATATCTAATCCTTTATGCATCAAATCAATATAGAGTAAATGCACAATTAACACGTAAGTCATGTAAAGCGTCACGTAAGAATAGGTTACACACACTCAACTTCTCACATAGAAGCAATTCAACCATTAGGTTAAATTGAATTTCTAGTACAATAGGTTCTCTAGTAGTCATTCTCATTTTAGAAGAAATTGAGTTCCAAAATTTACCTATCGAAGAGTACCAAATATGAAGTTTGCTTGGCTCACTAATACTTGGCCTACTGTGACTCAAACACCATGTTTTTATGACGGTAAATCTAAATGATATATTTTACACACAATTCTAATAGAGATGTGTTGAATGTTTAGATAGTCGTAATCAAAAAGTTTTAATCTTTTGTTTAAGATTTACCGGTTGTTTGGTTTTGATGGCATATTGCTTGATTTAATAGATGCCGTTTACATTGAACGCTAATTTTTAGCTTACGCGATTTTGCTTAACATTTATGATTTAAAGCAAATGCGTACAATACAAAAGGTACATTGCGGATTTATCGACGTCGTCAATGACTTGAAAACACAGGGTGTTATATGCTTTATTTAAGAATACTCCATAGCATATCTTGTGAAATGAATCTCATTAAGATTATTTATCTTTATTAAGTTTGTGATTCATAAATAATAAATGATTAAAACGTGACATATTTTAATCTTAATCAAATATGATTTTCTATGATTATTATTTTTGTCAATGTTATTATATCATAATTAAACAAATAATATGTAGTGTATATTCTTGTAACACAACTATTCATGCTACAAAGAAAATAAAATGCATAAGATATATATTATCCTTTATTAATCGTTTAATACCATAAATCGATGAATTCTTTAAACATAATGTTTCCCAAACATCATGTTATCCTCGGTGAATGAACAAGAGTATTATTCTTAATTGAGAATTTAGTTTAAGAGTGAATTTTAGCTTTGAGTTGTGCTTTTATGTTGTATGAGCGAAGATAACATATGTTGTAAGTTTGCTCGTGTTTGGTTTTTCGGAAATGAAAAATTTACCAATTGTATTGCAATGTAAATCGCTTGAATATTTCGGACGAAACATCCAAGTCGTCAATCCTACTTCATTGTGTATTTTATGCATATATTTGCTATGTATTTGGAACACAATTATTGGACAAGTAGACTCAACATGACATCATTTTCATAAGTGTGAATTATGATCCGATGCAAACTCTTATTGTCTTGAAAAAGGATGTCGTTATTTTCATATCAATCGAGTGTGATTGAGTATGTAGGTCTAAGATAATATCTTTCGTTATATTTTGATATTAATCTTAAAGCTAGACAAATAAGAATCTGATTTCTTGTCCATACTTAAAGACTTGTCAATTAGAATCGATAAATATATCAACCATAATTTGAATAATGAATCGTTATATAATCGAGATCTTTCTTGACCCTCACGAACACTCAATTAAAGTAAATAAACATTTGAATAGTGTGTTCCGTTAATCCTAAGATTATTTGTGAGAGTGAGGTTAATGAATGATGAAAAGTTAACTTATTGCTTCATGATTATCATATATTTTATTCATTTGAAAGACTATTTATTGTTACGTACAATGAGCACACTTTCGACAATTCATATGTATTATTACAAGACACAACTCTTGTAAAATGATATATGAAATAGAATTATGTGTGTTATGTTGGTTCAATTCAAACACACTTAGAGTTTGAAAATACTTTTTCTTTTATATAAATACTAATGTATTAAAATGATCCATTTTCTCTTGTTTAAACAACCTAAGGTAAAACAAGGTAAGTTGTTTAAAATATTTAAACGTGTTGTTGAGAATAGATTAAATCATTTGAAATATTTAGGTGACTAGTTTTAACTAATTTAAAAATATACTAGACAAGTTATTAAACTTTTATTCCCTAGTATATTCCCATACTTGAAAAGATTTACAAGATGTTTGAGTAACATTAAGCCATTTATGCCTATATGCAATGCAAGAACAATTTTGCAATCTTAATGCAAGAAATCTAGCATAAACTCTAGTTAGGCATAATCTAGAAAACTAGCTACAAATGAATAGAATACATGGCACATATGCTTAGATATTCAATTAGCTAAATTTCAAAAGCAACGATCATTTAATATTTTCTATTAACAAGAATAAGACACAAAGATGTGCACATAATCATATAGCATAACACATAGAAGCACTTGTCGTCGTTTTGTGTATTAAATACGACAATGTATACTTAGCTCGGTTTTATTTAAAAATACAATAGTTTCCTCCCCATTTCATAAGTTAATCAAGATCAAAATTTTGCAAAGATAAATACTTAATTTTTCAAAGATATACCAACTAGGAATGCCTGACTCGAAGGAAAAGGTAAGATACAAGTTTTACGTCAAAACGAAACACAAATTTTTGACCACTATGTAGTATTTTGTCTTTCTGACTTATTTAAGTTTGGAATAATTACTTGGAAGTATTTTTAAATGAAAGTAGACTCATTTATCTTTAAAACGCCGAGTGGTACGACTTCTATGGAGTTACGGTTGATTTTATATGAATTTTCAAAGTTTCTGAAAAACTGCCGAATCAGACAGGCGGTCCCCTTAATTAATTAAGGGGACCAGCCAGGAATTAAGGGGGCCGCCCACCTGATACTCAGAATTACGATTTTTGTAAAAAATTGTTTTCTGACTTTGCGAAAAGGTGTACAACTTTCTGAGTTTGATACCGAACATATAACACTTATTTTAAGCATCATTTTTATCTCGAGCTAGTATAATTAGTGTATATAACATCAAAACTAATACAAGTTAATCAACAAAACACTTTTCATATTTAATCCCCCTTAATGGGTAATTTGATACATGGATCGTACTCAATTTTTAAAACCATTTGTTTTGAAAATTAGAGCGACGTGGCTTTGATACCAATTGTGGAAATCATAGAGGGCGGTGAATACGTTTCCATTTAAAATATTAAAATGTTTCATATCAAATTACCGATCAAGCGTAACACAATATGATGAGTGTTCATACGAGTTATATACACATAGTAATACATCGATTTACAACAATACAAACCAACACACAATGTTCACATTTATTCATGACATAAACATAATTAGTACTATATAATCAACACATCACACAATTGCAAGTAATATAAATCGATAAATGCGAGCATAAAAGTAAAGAGATAAGTAAAAGGAAATGCAAACCGGACACGATGATTTATAGTGGTTCGGTCACGAAGCACCTCTTCGCCCTACTCCACTCGCCCTACTCCACTCCCTTTAGGCTGAGAAAACCGTACACACCTTTGCTTACACCAATTTCCAACACTAAAAAAATGTCGAGTTCTTATCCTAGCTAGAACCAATCTATCAGAACACAACACACCACTTCACGACAATTCACAACTTGGCTTCACTACACAACTTTATACTAATTCATAACTTAAACTAGGCTTCACCACACGACTTCTTCTTCACTACACACATTCTACTACACAACTTTATACTAATTCATAACTTATCACACCTTTACTTCTTCACAACCGCACACTACTTAGATCACACCACTCTAACACTACATACAAAGATCACCACGATCTAACTATACTCACAAGATTGAAATACATAGACTCGGTCTATACATTGTGAATGTAAAACATGTCACGAATGCACTAACTACGTAACTTCGTATCTTGACGATAACGAGAGTTCTTCTCTTGCACTTGAATGAATGGTTGACTTGATCACATTTTAAACATACTTATAATAAGTTAAGTGATCAAAGGAAAGGGTTTGAAATGAGGTTTTAGATCTGAGAAAACTATGTGCAAAGAGGTGAGAAAATATGTAGAAACAATCCACTATTTATAGGAAAAATTATTCATTTTTTATTTGGCCGGTCCCCTTAATTATACAAAGCCGGTCCTCTTAATTATGGCTGGTCCCTTTAATTATTTAAGGGGATCGCCCATTTTTTAGACGATCCGATTTTGTCCTTTTGTGGTGAAGACTTTTTCTGGAACTTTCTAGCCGTTTTTGGGTAGAAAATTTGAATTTAAAATATTTATTTTGAATAAAATATTTTTTATAAATACAAAAATGTTTTGTATATGTTTTAAAAATGTTTGTCCTATTTTATAAAAAAATATAAGGTTTGGAAAAATACAAAATTTATTTGATCATTCAACAAATTAAAGTTTGTTTGTTCATACCTTTAGTAATTTACGTCAGGTGCGAACTTAAATTTGTTGTTGAAGAAAACTTGAGATGTCGAAAGATGTTGACGTACGAATTGATGACCTGTGATTATGAGTAACTTAAGCACTTTAAGTTATGTGTTATAAGTTACATGTTTGTCATCACCAAAACATGAAGAGAATGTATAGATTAAATATCGTAATGTAATATTTCTACCAACAAAACTCTTTCATAATATGGTGCATATGTGTAGGGGAGCTTTTTGTTAACATTAAAAACTCTCAATGTGTCATAAATGATTTCTCAAACATGTTGATTGATTTTTTCAAATGGTTTTATGGATCTTCATGGCAATACCCAAAGACCGACTAACTGTTTTCTCTCAAGGAGTTATAAGGCGGTTAAGGTTAGGTATATTCGTTCCATTATCTAGCCAGAACCGAAGGGATCTACCTAGGAACACTCCATTAGATAGAGTAGAATTCCTAGGTATGATTGAAAAAAAGAGTAAAGTGAGATTGGGAAGAATGTTATCCAAGGAATGAGTTATCACCGGAACAATCCCAACAAGGTGATAATGAGAACGCGTTGGTTTAACATTGAAAGGGTTGAAGAATTAAAAAGAATTGTAAGGATAAATGATGAAAAGAAAAAAATCCCTCCATACAACATTAGGCAGAAACTGGGTCAATGCATAATATATCAGTAATCAAATATGATTCTGATATCGAAGACAAGTCATCATGGACCCAGTGATGAAAGGCACAATCCATCCCAGCTACTCAGGCTTCTCTTAAAAGAAGTTTGTTTCATTTATCACAGAGATCAACACGTTTCTATCGGCATTTTGATTCTGAGATCGTTGATATTGAAAAGGTGGCAGTCCGCTTGATAATGCCTAAATTATACATGTTTTCGGCGGCGTTATTTGCATTTATTTGATCATTTCTCGTAAATGTTTGGTATTTAATTAAGTATATTTGCTATTATAGGTTCATGATACGTGTCGTGGAATAAAACGAAAGAATACACGAAGAATTGAAGCTTAAACGAAGAAATAACTAAAGTTCATGATCTCTCGACACCTGTTCACTGTTTTGGCCATAACTCGGTCATACGAACTCCGTTTTAGTTGATCCAAGCGGCCAAGAAAAAGAATTCAATTATATACAACCAAGAAAAAGGCCAACTGCTAAATATGTAGAAAGTGCGGCGGTTTTGGCCAAAGTGCGGCGCATTTTTTAGTCTGAGGAAAAATTAAATGCAATTAAATGCTAAGTTCATTAACTCACGAAGTGCGGAGCACAAATAAGTGTGTGCGGCGCACTTTGGCCCATTTTTAGCCTATAAATACAGCCTCTAATTACCTCATTCCATATCTCTTACACACACAAACTCCCACTTCATTTAGAACACTTAGAAAATGAGTTTTTGGTGATCTTGGCTTGACAAACCAAGGATCCAAACACCCATTCAAGCCACCATCACCATCATCGACTACCACCACTCTCCACCATCAATTCTCAGGTTTTAATCCATCAAAGAAGAATAATATAAGTGTTTACTCGAATCTATAATCGATTGTGATAGAATTGTTCATAGTGTTTGGATTTTGCTTTGAATATAGTAAGATGTTCTTGGGAAATTATTGTGAAATCTCCATATTTTGCACTTGAAGTCGGTATAAACCTTGTTACTTTTTGAATATGATCTTTATTGAATTCATGATGAATGTTATGTGTTTTGTTACTCTGACTATTGAGTAGTAATCTTATGTTTGTTTGGGCATAATATGATCTTTGATATGTAGTGTTTGGATATGAGTTTATTGAATTGGTAAAACATATTTTATACAAGAAAATAGGCCGAAAGGTTTCTTTAAACATGTGTTATATCAATCAATCTAATATATTGGTTATAATAACTTATAAAGGCTGAAAGGATTTGTTGTTTATTAATCGACATAATCACTAGTTTTATTTAAAGGCTGAAAGGATTTATAACTTGTGATAACTCTATTTTCTAAACTTATAAACACTATCCTAAACATCTCATTATCCTAGTGATCATTACCTAAACAAACATACCTTAATCATTTGATTGAATCATCTTTTAATTGCTTTCTTTGCATTATTCGATATATGCTCGTCTTGGTTAATTTGATCCGTGACAGTCATATTAACCTTAGCACCTTAATTACAAACTGTTAAAACTTCAATTCTTGTGGAATGACCTGGACTTACCTAAAGTTATATACTTTTCACAATACGGGGTATACTTCTGAGTGTATGTGTTTTTTAGTAAAAATCGGGTTATTTCTAGTATTATAAATTTTAATGCTTAGAAAACACACATCAAAGTTTTTGGTGCCACTGCCGGGGAATTGTTTAAGTTGTTATAGTTTGTTGCTTGTTTTAGGTGCTATTTTGTTTCAAAAAAAAATTCAAACCTGCCGTACCATTTTCTGGCAAACGGAAACCAAAAATCATTTTTCTTCAGGAAATACGTCGCACATCTTATTTGTGTACGCCGCACTTTACCCATGTACGCTGCACTTTCTGTAAATTTTCACAAACAGAATCTTATTTAAAAAAAAAAAACAAACCAAACACCACCCCAATATGCTAGTTTAGTTCTATTATCATTTGAAATTGTAGTTTATCTTATATTGCTTGTGTATTTGTAATAATTATCGAGTTTTTCATAAGTTTCGAAAAAAAAAAACATTCAATTTCCAGAAAATGTTAAGCTGCACTTTTCCTAAAGTGCGCCATACCTATTCAAAAAAAATTCTTTTAGTTATTTACCCTTATTTGCTATATATAATTAAACTAAAATATATCTAATATATATATAAATCTATATAAAAATAAAAAATATATATGAAAATAATTTATTTTTTATTTTTTTGTATATTATCCTATAGCCTTAAAATTTATTATTATATAATTGTCTTTTTGCAAAAAGCTGAACGTATGTATATTTCCTCTATCTTTGGAAAAACAAACGAGTAAGTTTAAATATATATAATTTAAAATTTATTAATAAGGTCTTGTAAATTTAATTTATCCAAAAAAGAATACTTTCAGATCGAATATTAATATGTTCCTAACGAAAATCCCTATCGGTTAATGTATTTTTCTATCATAAATATACTGAAGAGATGTTTGATCCTATATATATAAATGTCTTTTTGCAAAATACTTAACGTATGTATAAATCCAATATCTTTTGAAAAACAACTAGTAAGTCTAATATATAGATTTAATAAAAGTTTAAAAACAAGGACTTATAAATTTAAAATTATCCAAAAAGAATCCATTCGGGTCGAATCTTCAACTAAGCATTCCTCCGTAAATGACTTTGTCGTTATAAATATACCTGAAGAGGATGTTGAACCCAAAGACATAATTCTCGATCCTGATGATCAGCCTATGTGGGAAAGTGCTAAGACTGTAGCACCAACTCCTAATTATGCCATTATTCAACTTGATGTTGATGACAACTTTGTTAGCAATAGTACTCACTTAAATATGATCCGGGAAAATAAATTCGATGGTTATCTGCGGGCCAATCCGCATGACTATATCCGTGAATTTCTTGCAATCTACAACATGTTCAGATACGGTGAAACGCAGAGTGAAGCTGTTAAGCTTTTGAAATTTCCCTTTTCCTTGTG
The DNA here is from genome assembly GCA_026074375.1 of Tanacetum coccineum. Lineage (NCBI taxonomy): Eukaryota > Viridiplantae > Streptophyta > Magnoliopsida > Asterales > Asteraceae > Tanacetum > Tanacetum coccineum. Next base: position 65,792 of record BQNB010002902.1, read on the forward strand.
CGATAAAGCTAAAACCTGGTTTACCGAACTTAATGAAGAGTCTATAACATCGTGGGAACAAATGAGAAGAGCTTTTATAAACAGATTGTTTCCACCTTCGTTGTTTAACCGTCTTTTGCTTGAAATCATAAGTGTCTCTTAACTCGTATGTGAAAGTCTAACCAACGCTTAGTTATGATTAAAGAGCATGCTTCGAAAATTCCATAGACACGGTCTGACCAAAGGAGCTATTATTCAAATATTCTATCACGGTTTAGATGAACCCACTCAAGGAATCCTAGACGTGACAACCGGAGGAATCTTCCTCTACAAAAGTCCAAATCAAGCCTTTCAATTTCTTGAGGACAAAGTCCTTTTCAAACTTGACTGGTCCACTAAATCTCAAAACATTCATCATCAAAAATCTGTTTCTTTCACCGATGGAAGTGATAGTAATACTAATAAATCTCGATTTATGGAAAAAGTAAAGGCTATGGATTCTCAAATTATAAGCTTAAATGAAGAATTGCAAGATATGCGTGAGAAATATAATAAGCTTAGAAATGGAAACGCTCCTAAAAACAACATGAACAATGATACGCCAATGTGTGAACGTCATGAAGCAAATTACATCCTATCTGAAGATTATCAAAACCAAAATTATTATGATTCATTTTCTCACCAATCCCCTCATGATCCTAATGATCCTGAGAAATCACTTACTGAATTAAACAATGATGTGAAAAATGATCTCGAAGATTTCAAAAGATGTGTCCGTAGCATGAGAACTGTTCATGATAAAGTCTATGACAACAAAGATGGTAAAACCACTGGTGTTTTACCTAACAAAGAGTCTAAACCAACCAAGAATGTCAATCTAAAACTGATTTTGAAAAATTAATGACTAAATTCTTGGATGGTAAAAGAGTTTCAAATATGTTTTTCAAAAACAATGTTAATGATATAATTTTAAAAATGAGGCAAAATGAAAAGAATTTCCAAATTAAAATTAAAATGATGGAAAGAAAAATAGATGAGTGGTCGAAATCTCAAAATATATCTTTAGAACAAACCGATTGGAGTGAGCCACAACCTCCTCCTCAAGCTCAAACCGAACAAGTGAATGTCGTATTCACTGGGAGTGGAAAGTCCGATGATTCTCTGAAAACTCAAAAAGATCCACCACCTCCTATCATCGTTGGCAATAAAACTAAAAAAGATAAACCTATTAAGATATCAAAAAGGACTATCACGTGGTAAAAACAAATGAGTATCCATACCGTGAGTATATACCAAAAATCCCATTCCTTTAAGTTTTAAGAGTAGATCATTCTCATTTGAACCGTATCATTAACGAATCTTAAATCAAGTTAAGTATAATAATAATAATAATAATAGTAATAGTAAATAATAATAAACCTAAAAAAAACCTAAACCTAAACCTATATATATATATATATATATATATGTGTAAATAAAATAAAAAAAACTTTGTAGTTTTTAACTATGTCACGCATTCGGCCGGTGTGTTTCTTACCTTGATTTTTGCATCCAAAAAGAAATTTATCGAACTTTGTAGGTGTGTTCGCTGGAAACCCTCACGAGATTATAACTCGTCTACTCGAGACACCGAGGGGTTTAAAGGCTTGTTACATGCGCTAAATGCAACAGTGGTGCCAACAAAAGTGCGCTTTAGTATTTTACGGTTTTTGTAGTTGTGTCTATTTTGCAGATTAAATAAAACAGGTGGAGCTTGGATTGGTGGTTGGCATTTTACACTTGGAGACTTATATAATTGGAGTATTATATTACATGTGGTAGAATACACATGCTTGGCATTTCGTTTTGCGCCATATTTTTTAGAATTCAACCAAGAACTTAAGAACCCCGGGAAGTACCGTTTTTCCATTAATTTTCCTTATTTTCTATATTTATCAGTTCTCACATTGAGGGAAATGTTCAACTTAAGTGTGGAGGGGTAGCAAATAAGAAAAATTAAGCATGTCCATCCATGTTTGCCCAGCAGAAATTTTCAAACTTTCAACTGATATTTTTTGGAAAATTTAAAAATTAATATATGCTTTCCTTTCAAAATTAAAAATGAATACTCTTAGTAAGGCAAATCCAACTGGATTGACATTTTAAATAGCAAAAAATCAACCCACTTAAATTGTAAGGTTCGCCTCTAGATCTTAAGGAATTTGGGTATTCTCCTTTGATACCCAAGATAATTTATGCCTTTAGCTTGTTCGAGTTAAGGAGTGAGCAATCATATGTATCTATTCCATCGTTATGGATGTGTATATGTGGTTTGTCGCCTTTTCTGGAGCAATGGTATTGGTTGATATTTATATTTGAGTGGGCCGGTAATTTAGTAGCTCCAGAACTTGTGCTTGATCATCATTTACAAGACCACAATGAGGTTAATTTATAGACAAAGTCGTATGATAAGAGGTGAAATAAATCCCTATGTAATCATGTATCTGCAGTACTCTCTTTTAGTGTTGAGATCCCCAATGCATCCCAAGAGCAAGAAAAATGTCACAAAGAAGTCATGTGCCAGCCTTATTATCGTACATCTGGAATGAAAAAAATCTCAAAGAAAAAAGAAGAAAAAATGAGAAAAAGCAAAAATATAATTAAAGTTCAAAGTATAGAAAAGGCTAAAGTTTTAGCACATGGGAATCAAGTAATCGCTATTCACCCTCTTTTAGTCACATTTTGCCTCTTTGAGATTTTGTCTGGTGCTCACGCCGTAACGGGCATGTTTATGTGTCTAGTACAAGCATATGGTAGCGACCTAGATTATGTCTGTGCAATTGAGTGACTTCACAAATATAAAACCCTATCTGAGTGACTCGTGTGAAAACAAACACTTTCCCAGTATGAGGTGCTCTATTATATGTCTATACCTAAAAAGTTATAAAACTGGTAAACACTTGTTAATGCTAAAATGGTTTTTTTTTTCTCCACGTCATGATAAATGATCTTGTTTTCTCTCTTTGATTGCTTTAGGGCAAGCAACGACTAAGTGTGGAGGTATTTGATAATGCCTAAATTATACATGTTTATGGCAGCGTTATTTGCATTTATTTTATCATTTTTTGTGAAATTTTGTTGCTTAATCAAGTATATTTGCTATTATAGGTTCATGATATGTGTCATGGAAGAATACGGAAGATTACATGAAGAATTGAAGCTTAAACGAAGAAATAACTCAAGTTAATGATCTCCCGACACCTGTTCACTGTTTTAGCCATAACTCGGTCATACGAACTCCGTTTTAGTTTATTCAAGCGGCCATGAAAAAAGAATTCAATTATATACAACCGTAAAAAAGGCCAACTACTGAATATGCAGAAAGTGCGGCAGTTTTGGCCAAAGTGCGGTGCACTTTTTAGTCTAAGGAAAAATTAAATGCAATTAAATGCTAAGTGCATTAAGTCACAAAGTGCGACGCACAAATAAGTTTATGCGGCGCACTTTGGCCCATTTTTAGCCTATAAATACAGCCTTTAATCACCTCATTCCATATCTCTTACACACACAAACTCCCACTGCTTTTAGAACACTTAGAAAAGGTGTTTTTGGTGATATTGGCTTGACAAACCAAGGATCCAAACACCCTTTCAAACCACCATCACCACCATCGATTACCACCACTCTCCACCATCAATTCCCAGGTTTTGATCCATTAAAGAAGCAAAATAGAAGTGTTTATTCGAATCTATAATCGATTGTGACAGAATTGTTCATAGTGTTTGGATTTTGCTTTGAATATAGTATGTGTTTTGTTACTCTGACTATAGAGTAGTAATCTTATGTTTGTTTGGGCATAATGTGATCTTTGATATGTAGTGTGTGGATATGAGTTTATTGAATTGGTAAAACATATTTTAAATAAGAAAATATGCTGAAAGGTTTCTTTATACATGTGTTCTATCAATCCATCTAATATATTGGTTATAATAACTTATAAAGGCCGAAAGGATTTGTTGTTACTAATCGATATAATTACTAGTTATATTTAATGGCCGAAAGGATTTATAACTTATGATAACTCTATTTTCTAAACTTATAAACACTATCCTAAACATCTCATTATCAAAGTGATCATTGCCTAAACAAGCATACCTTAATCATTTGATTGAATCATATTTTAATCACTTTCGTTATAATATCCGATATATGCAAGATTTGGTTAATTTGATCCGTGATAATCTTATTAACCTTAGCACCTTAATTACAAACTGTGAAAACTTCAATTCCCATGGAACGACTTAGACTTACTTAAAAGATCCAATGGATATCTTTCCTCTTAGGAGTGAAACAAGAGTCCAAACTTTGTTTCTATAAAACTGATTCAGTTCTTCTTGCATTGCCTCTACCCACCCTGGATGTTTTAGTTCCTTTGAGACCCGTTTAGGTTCAATCTTAGAGAGAAAGTCAACAAATAGACATTCGCTGTCAGAGCTAGCTGTCAGTTTGGCAGCCATACTTCTTGTAAGCATGCCTTCAGTAGGTTCACCAATGATGTTTACAAGTTCAATATATTAATCTCTTGATAATCTATCCTGAGGTGGAGGATGTAAACTTATTGATGCATGATGAGTGATTTGAGACTGAGTCATTTCAGGGAGTGAAGGTTCAGTGATGGACACTGATGTTTTAGTATTGTTCCCTGAATGTCCTTCAGTAGGTTGACCATTGTTTTGTTCATTTTGAACTACTTGTTTTGGTGTTACTTTAGTGTTTATCAGGTCTGGAGGACCTTCAACATCCTCAACGAGAGGATTTGTTTGCTTATTTAGAGTAATCACCTCAGGGACATCTGTGGTTTGTGTGACTTCAGTCAGTGAATGATTATGAGGAGCGATGTAGATTTTCTTAGTATGGTCTAGATGGATCATCCTCGTGAAGAAACTCATCAGAAGGATATCTAGATGAATCATCAATTCTAATTTTATCTACTAAAGTGTTGTTAAACCTGATGGCTTCCATACTTTTATCAAAGGTAACATGATAAGTTTCCTTAACCTGTTGTCTTCTAGTGTTACAGACTTTGAAGGCTTTAGGAACAAAAGAGTATCCTAGAAAGTATCCATCACCAGCCTTTGCATCAAATTTTCCTAAATGATCCTTGTGATTATGAATAAACACATGACATCCAAACATATGAAAGTAGCTGATATCAAGGATCCTTTCAATATTTCATAAGGAGTCTTATCATGTATGTTGACAATGATTGATCTATTTTGAGTGTAGCAGGCAATTTTGACTGCTTTAGTCCAAAAATGCTTAGATAGTATTGAACCGTTCAACATTTTTCTAGCAGCCTTAATGAGAGTTCTATTTTTCCTTTCAGCCACACCATTTTGTTCAGGTGTGTAAGGAGAAGAGAAGTTCTAATAAATTCCTTTCTCATCACAAAAACTCTCAAGTTCAGAATTTCTAAACTTAGTTCCATTATCAGTTCTGATATGTTTGACTTTGACATCATTTTGATTTTCAACCATTCTAATAAAGGACATTATCATAGCAGGTGACTGACTCTTCTTCATGAGAAAGTGAACCCATGTGTACCTTGAGTACTCATCAACAATGACTAGGGTATACTTTTCATGATTTATGGACATTAGACTGACTGGTCTAAATAGGTCCATGTGAAGAAGATGCAAACATTTTCTAATTGACAAATTTTACTTTGTTTTGAAAGAAGCGCTATGATGGTTTCCCTTTTCACATGTTGAGCATGGTTTATCCTTTGAATAAACAAGTGAGGGGAGGCCTAGAACTTTGTTTTGTTTAGAAAGTTTATTAATGTTTTTGAAATTGAGATGTGATAGCCTTTTGTGTTGTAGCCAGTTAACACTTTCAGAAGCTTTGGCAAAGAAGCAGACTCCATTTGGAGTCAATGATGACATGTCTAGAACATATACATCATTCCTCTTTGGGGCTATCAAAATAATCATTTTATATGCATTAAAAATTGTTCCTTGCTTATCATCAAACTGAACAATATATTTAGCATCACAAAGTTGACTGATGCTAATTAGATTGTATTTTAAACCATTTACAAAAGCTACCTTAGAGAAAACTATACCGCCACAATTTATTGAACCATATCCTCAGTAATGTAAGATGAATTATCACCAAACACTACCTTATGTAACACCCTATAGCTTTTAAAAATATTAACATCATAATAAGTAATTTTCTATTATTTGTGACCATGATGTATTTGGATGCATGAGTATGGAGAAACACATAATATTTACGTGAAAGTACATTAATTAAAAGTACTGAATTTATATTCACAACCCTATAGAAGTCGCTAGTTATGTGTACATATATATGCACATTTTAGGTACATATACATTATATACAAATAAATATATAGAAATGAATAAAACGACACTTGTTCTAAAACATGTGATATTACTAGTACATGGTACTCAACTGATGATATGATCTAGCAAAGGGAATCCAAGAGGATAGTGTATGAATCGTCAAATCAAGAAAACGTGACAAAGTTAATAATCAACCCCCTATCTACATTGGGATAAGCCATTTAAAAAAAAGAAAGAAAGAAACAAAACTGTAGCTACAGTGCGTAAAATCCTATCTATCTAAACCTACGAGTATATATATACTCAATCAATGGACAACAACGAAAGAAAAACCACCAATCCTCTCATATATAATATTTAAACACAGTCACTTTTTAAGAAATTGATTCTTATAAGGAAATTGATTTCTAAGAAGTTAATTACTTGTTTTAAAGAAATTTATGCTCGGGCTTAACATCATGTAACAAATATTTCTAGACTATGGTAAGTTGCTATATACTTCATTTTTAGCCTAAAATCTCTAGTCGTGTTGAATCAGTTTTAATAATTGTTGTACAATTATTACTATATGATGATGCTTATTATGATCCAACAAAATTGTTTAACTTGAGCAAAAATACTTCTTGTGCATTTTCTTTGTAACCATTGATACCGTAAAAATTATTTTTGCATGCATTAAAAATAATTTCTACGACGATATTTATGTTAACTCTTTTATGGTCAATAGACAAGGATAATTATGTGTATGACCAGAAATGGTATGTGATGCTCATGAGAATATGATGTATGAATGATTGAATGAGTCTATTCCTATTAAATTAGGACGACGTATATTGCCAGTGGGTCGTTTGAACACACTCACGTAAGTAATAGAAGTGATGTTGCCCTTTAAAATTTTTTGGGTAAAGAATATTATGAGGTTTATTATTTGAAATTTTACATGCTATGTTTCAACTCAAAAAATAGATTCTTACTCATTTATGCTCATATGACTCATACGTTCTGATTCATGCTTTATTTTACAAATAAAAATTTATTTAATTCCATTATCCACTTGCATAAATATTCCGACCCTTGTGTATAGCTACTTGCTGGGCGTTGTCGCTCAATCTTATATTTTACCCTAGATTGTGAAGCAAATTAAGTAGCACGAATGAGATGGTTGAAGATTAGTTTAAATAATGCGTTTAAATGTACTTTGTTGAGTGCTTTCCTCTCAGCATGTCTTAATGTATTTTATTTAACGTTTATATTTTAATAAGTTGTAATGAACTCGATACCTTTTTTGTAATATATATGTTCTGTACCATGCTATAAATCACTCAAATTTTAGAGCACTAAAATTTGAGGGTGTCACATGTGGTATCAGAGCGAATCCTAAGCCGTTGAGGATGGTGGGGCAAACCTCATTGAGGATTATGAGTCCCTAGTGGGTTGATTCTGACACATAGGCAAATCCCACATCTGCTGTGGCATGAAGAGATGTTGGGTTCATAAGATAACATTTTCCTTACAATAACAGAACACGTTTTGTGGTCCACTACAGGTGGAGTTCTAAGGAACTGGCAGTTAAGCATGCTCATGTGAAAGTAGTACTGGTTTAGGTGACCTACTGGGACGTCTTCACATGAGGGCCACGAAACAAAGTCGTAAGCTTGCGGGCAAAAGAGACAATATTGTGTCCTTAGTAGGCGGGATATGGATAGCGATATGGATGAGGATATGGATTTAGATATGGATAGGGATATAGATAAAAATAGAGATATGTATAAAGATAGAGATATGGATAGAGATAAAGATAGAGACAGAGATAGATATAAAAAATATTCACACCTAAAATCTTTCTAGATAAAATTAACAATTTAAATATATTAACATTAGTAATTTATAATAAATAAATAAAAAAAACATACAACCTAACATAACTTATTAGCCTAGAATATAATAATTACATTAAAATCCATGAATATTAATACATAATGATATAATTAATAGTGGTAGTGCTAATGTTACAAAAATCACCAAGTAAGGAGTAGAATCCTTGAGCAGTTGATCGACCAATGTTAGCCTTAGAATTATTAAAGTCAAACAATAATGTAATCGGTCATCTTAGTCGTTAACGGTCTTAGTTTGTAATAGGTTAGTCGGGTTTAACGGACTTGGACTCTAATCAAATATTGTCCATGTTTCGGGTTCTTAGCCCATCAAACGTCAATCCCGGCCCATGTATCATAGCCCATATGCCATCTTATGGGTTGGAATATATAAGACCCTCTCCACACATGGAGAGGGTGTTGGTCATTCTTGTATTCCTCATTTTACAAGTTTAATCATCCACCTCCCTTTCTCTCTCTAGCTTTATCTCTCTATTCTCATCTTATTTTCTTACTTGCTTATTCGGCTTATATAGTGCTTGTTGCTTATTCGTGTTGTGATATGGGTAATATTTGAGGACAACATGTGGTATCAAGAGCCACATGTAGTTAAGTGATTATTGTGGTTTGTTTGTGCTTATTTTGAAGCTTTTTATAGCTTATTTAGGAGTCGGCTTATTATTTGGTTTATGCAATTTTCATGTTAAAAGCTTGAAGCTTATATAACATTTTGGGTTAATTATTATTTGATCATGGCTTATTATTTGTTTGCGGTTTAAAACAGTTTATTTGAGCTCTTTTCTAAGTCTAAAAAAACGTGTCATTATTTGTTGTCTTTACAGACTATATAAGCTTATTTAAAGCTTACTAAAATGTAGCATATTTTCTTTATTTTTAGTGTTTTTTACTTAGTTTCTCGAAAAAGCTTTAATCTTTTAATTGTCAAACCTTTGTAGCTTATTAGTGGTTCAGTTTGTAGCTTATTTAGGTGTTAAAACTGCCCATTACAACTTATTTACAAAGCCTCTTTACGCGGCTTATCGTCCTAAGTATTTGTCTTTTAAGCTTATCTAAAGACGTCAAAATGTGTACTTTATGTGTCAAAATCACAACTAGCTTAGTAGTAGCTCTTTTGCGTAGCTTATTTTGTGGTTTAAATAGCTTATTTAAGCTTATTTTAGGTTTAAAAGCACACGACTTATTGTCTTATTTTTGTGTTTTTTTTACTTCTTTAAAACCATAAAGCTTTTACCTTTCCTTGTTAAATCGTTCTACCTTATAAAGTGTTAGTTTTCACAGCTTATTTGTGGTTACATAAGCTTATTTAAACCGCTTATTACGAAAGAAAAAGAACATAGAAGGAACAGGCGGTTTACTTCATTTCAAAAAAAGGTAGGACAAGGACAAAGAATAATAACACACGCGGTTTACCTTTTTGATAGTACAAGCAATTTTAGTATGTATTACGCGGTTTGTTAAGTTGGCAGGCAGTTTGATATACTAGTTAGGCGATTTGAGTTTGCTTAAACAGGCGATTTGAGCTTCATATATAAGGCGATTTGATGTTGAGATTTCACGCGATTTGAGTTCTAGCGATTTGGTCAAGCAATTTGACAGGCTTAAAGAAGCGATTTGACAAAGGGTTTCAAGCGGTTTAAATTATTTGCAGGTGGTTTGATCATATGTGTGACGCGGTTTGATCACCTTGTTCAGGAGATTTGTTCAAGTATACAGGCGATTTGACCATCCAAGATCACGTAATTTGTCACCTAGATAAGGCGGTTTGAGTTCTCAAAACCTACACGATTTGACAAGCTGTGTAGGCGGTTTGATCTCCTCTAGTCACGCGATTTGATCTTTATTAAAGCAATTTGAGGTTCACTTTCAGGCGGTTTGATACTTGCTGTTAGGCGATTCGAGTTGTCTAGTTCACGACGTAGGGTTAACATCATATCACAAGAGGTTTACATGTTCGAGTTTCGAGTTTCGGTAGTTCGCGAGTCTTATATCATCACTCACTAGCATCGCGATTGCTATACGATCATCATACGTGCTTTATATTGTTTCAAAACGAATCCGCAATAACCTAAAACCATACGTTACTGTTTTAGTCCTAACGAATAAGATGATCATATACGTACTAAATGCATGAAAACTTTTTATATAATTGTTTAAAACGAGGGGATTTACCTACGCTTTTCTGCGGGGTGATTGATAGGCTGCATTTTTTGTTACCTTGGAGAGATTATGCAAGCTGGATTATATCCGTTTTATGGATGAGTACATATAGAACCTAACAGATGTTATTAATAGATTGTCCTTTTACATATTTAGAGTTTCATCTAGCATACATTAATACATATATGTTTGCTGGATTAAAATGAGGACTTTCTATCTATAGTTTCATCAAAAACGAAATGATGTATTTTTGTTCTACTACAAAGGTTGAACCATAGTTAATTCCATCCATATATTTGTCAAAATGATCTGCTTCTTTTTGGATTCTTGTTAGACTTAGTTTTTGGTAAAGTGATGGTCATTAATATTTCCGAACCTTGTATTAGTCTAGTTTATGTTTTCGGGAATTCTATAAGCTAATTGGGTCTAAGTTACAGGCTTAAATCCCATTAGATATCAAGCCCGGTCCATGGAAGCCCACTTAAACATCATGGCCGGCCCCTATGTACACTATATAAATCCCTCTCCAAGTGTGGAGAGGGTGCTGCTTCTCATTTTTCTTTCTTAAGAAGTTACCATTATCTCTCATCTTCTCTCTAGTTCTTTCTCTCTCTAAACTTCTCTTTCTCTCTCTAAAATCTCTTCTAGTGTCTTGTGTATGGTGATGAAATGATATCCTAACATGTGGTATCAAGAGCCAAGGTGTTTCTTTTGGTGATTTATGTTTGATTTTGTTCGTGTCTTTTGGTTCAAACCAACACAAACGATTTATTTTTTGTGTGTGTTCAAATACTATAAAGTTTGCATTTTTCCTCTTTGTGTATCCTAGTTTTAGTTAGAAGTATAATAAAAATCTAAGAAAAACATCAAAAGCTTCATATTTTTAAGGTTTTTGGTTCAAAAAGCTTTTGTGTACTCAAAATCTTGATTTCAAAATTTTCGTGTCAAAATCGTTAAAGTTTATGTTTTTAAGGTTCTACTAGGCTTAGATAAGGAAGAAGTACAAGCAAAATCGAGTAAATTAGTCCAAAAGTGTGTCTTTTTGTGTTGTAAAGAAGTTGGGGTTTGAAGTTTCAAGAGGAGATTTAATCCATTTCTTCAGGAGGAGATTTAATCCATTTCTTCAGGAGGAGATTTAATCAAGAGGATATTTAATCCATTTCTTCAGGAGGAGATTTAATCCATTTCTTTAGGAGGCGATTTAATCCATTTCTTCAGGAGGCGATTTACTCTATTTCTTCAGGAGGCGATTTAATCCATTTCTTCAGGAGGCGATTTAATCCATTTCTTAAGGAGGAGACTTAATCCATTTCTTCAAGAGGAGATTTAATCCATTTCTCCAGGAGGCGATTTAATACATTTCTTCAGGAGGCGATTTAAACCATTTCTTTAGGAGGCGATTTAATCCATTTCTTTAGGAGGAGATTTAATCCATTTCTTTAGGAGGAGATTTAATCCATTTCTTCAGGAGGAGATTTAATCCATTTCTTTAGGAGGAGATTTAATCCATTTCTTTAGGAGGCGATTTAATCCATTTCTTTAGGAGGCGATTTAATCCATTTCTTCAGGAGGAGATTTAATCAATTTTTTAGGAGGCGATTTAATCCATTTCTTTAGGAGGCAATTTAATCCATTTCTTCAGGAGGTGATTTAATACATTCTATTAAGAGGTGATTTAATCATTTTTACAAAAACACAAACTCAAACCATATTCACTAATAACTAAAATGATCCTTGTTTATCATTTCACATTAATTTTTGAAATGTCGATTCAACAAGACATTTATGCTGCTGTTTCTAAAACCCGCCCTCCTATGCTTAACAAAGAGAACTATGTTCCATGGTCATCACGTCTTCTCCGTTATGCTAAGAGTAGACCAAATGGAAAGTTAATCTACAATTCCATTATGAATGGTCCGTATGTCAGATGAATGATTCCTGAACCAGGTGATGTAGACCGTAAAGTTCCTATTAATGAAACCTTTCATGAGCAGACAGATGATGAACTCACTGAGAAGGAGCTTAAACATGTAGAATGTGACACCCCCATAAAATCACAACGCAGCGGAATACCACTTTGGGGTGCTACTTTATAGTATAAAGTACAAGTCACAGTAAACGACCTCTAAAGAGACGTTTGATAAAATGTCACATTCGATTTAAATAAATCAGAGTAAATTTAGGTCCCAAATATTTTCTTTTTAACAAACGTTACAAGAGTTTAAACATGACTCATTTGTGTATTTAAAGAAAAATGATTATCGAATGTGTAGAAAACCGAGTCCTTTAAGTTTTGATATCCACGCGACTCAAATGCTCCAAATGCTCAGCTAGCAATATAATAACCTGAGAAAATACATGCAAAAACGTCAACAATAATGTTGGTGAATTCATAGGTTTAAGTAAAAGCAGTATTGAAATAGTTCAAGAAATATTTCTGTAAGAAAAGTAGCGTTACAACATTTAGAAGAATTGTTATCGAAATCCAAGTAATGTTTCAATAAATCAAGTAATGTTCAATAGTGGACCACAAGGTTTAAGATCAGCCAGCGACAGTATTTCAAAGTATAATTCAACAGAATACATTGCAACGAATACAATGTATAAATCTTGATTGCATTGAGCTCATGACACCGAAGCCTTGACGTTAACACATATCTTGTATGTAATTCATGTTGCCCCATAACTAGGTATTATTGCCTATACCATAACTTATAAATTACAAAATTGTCCGTTGGACTGGGTGCTCGAAAGGATTTCGATTCAGACCCGGACAGGGATGTCAACCCCCAATAGATTTATTTATTTGTACTAGCGCTCACCCATTATAGGCAATAACAGTTCATGTTGTGGGGTCTTTGGCCAATAACTACTCATGCACTTTGACCTCTTATTTGGGTTCAGCATTACATAAGTTTCTTGTGTCCAGTTTATAAAACAAGCATGTATCAAACATGTATTAGAAATCATGTGGTAGATAAGCAAAAGCTTTAGTAAAAACATTCATGTAACGCTTATGTAGTAGTAACCGATAAGTTATTCGGTAAAACAAGCATGTATCAAACATGTATTAGAAATCATGTGGTAGGCAAGCAAAAGCTTTAGTAAAAACATTCATGTAACGCTTTTTTAGTAGTAATCCCGATAAGTTATTCAGGTTAATACAAGCATGTGTTGTTAAACATGTTTTAGAAATCATGTGTAGTTAAGCAAAAGCTTAGTAAAAAATTCATGTAACGCTTATGTAGTAGTAACCGATAAGTTATTCGGTATAACAAGATGTATTTATCACCCCAAAAATAGTTTAAGAAAACCATTAAAAGAGAAAAGGTGGGGCTATGAACTCACCTTGATTCAAAGTCGATAATCAAATGAAGAAGCCTAGTACGAGTATCCACAAACGGGATCACTACCTATAATTAGAGTCGTCGCTTACTAGATGAAAAAGTACGATCGCGATTGCGTACATCGTTACAAACGAAAAAACTATATATATTATTTATTATATATATATATATTATATTATATATATATATCGTATATATATATTATATATATTATATATGTTATATATTATTATTTATGTGATGAGAAATTCCACATTGCGCTTCTTTAAATCTTAACACTTAGCATATTTCGTATACTATTTATCATTCAATTATAATTTGCATTACTTTATTGAAAACTTTCTATTTCCGGTAAGTTTCTATTTTTAGAAAGTTATTATTTTTGGAAAGTTATCATTTTTTGTAAGTCTCGACATTCTTTTATATTTATAACAATATTTATTTATCTCATCGAGCCTTCGACGCCCAATAAGTTATTAATTTTTATTAAAGGTCAATATTACGAAAAACTACTATTTTTATACTTTACGTTTTTATAATCGACCAACGGTATTAAAAATAATTACTTATAATAGTATATTAATCGATGTCATTTTATTAATCGATATTATTTTTATAACACGTTAACGTTTATTAAAGTACTAGTTGACTTTTACGTTTTACTCTTTAAATAGTATATTTATTTTCTAAGTCTAACCCAACCAAAACGACTCACTAGATCACGTTTTCACGACTAGGACGTAAAAGAGATTTTATGCGGAACGTCGTTCCGAACAACTTTACAGTTTTAGTCGAGACTTGAATCTCGACGTAAAATGACCAAAATACCCTTACGAGAATCTGCTGAACTTTATATTTTTATTAATAATGCAGAAGTTTGACTTTCATTTTTGACCTGTCATATTACATTTTCACGACTTTGACCAAAAAGAGGTTTTATGTAAAACGTCATTCCGAACAACTTTCGTGTTTCGCCGGAAGGCCGAAACGGACTCGAAAGTGCTCAAAACGTCAAATTGCCGAATCTGTCAGATTTAATAAATCTCTAATAGTGACTTATTTTTCTTATTAAAGTGTATATCTCGTTTTCCCTCTAGTTTCTTCGGTTATGGGAGTTTAGAAGTTCCAATTTTTATCAAAACGACCGCAAAAATATCTCTTTTAATAGTTTTGTAAACCAAATAGATTTTCGGAAATCTCGAAACCCGAATCGCCCATTTAGTTTTCTGCTCGAATTTTACTAGTTACAAAACACGTCGAAACAAATTTTCGACCCAAAAACTCATCTAAAATATATCCAATACAACTTATAAATGCATATAGATCCCGCTTGATAATCAAATACATTTTATTTTAGACGCCGCCAAGGTTTCAATAGATTTCATCAACATAATAAATAATTAAATCAATAACGAAACATCGAAAACATGAAAAGGAAGGCTCAACATGATTATACGAAGCAAGATCGGAAAACAAAAGTGTCGGGTTGCCCTCTTTGAGTTCTAGCCGCGGCAACCCACTCGAACCAAACCGATCGAAAACTCGAACCTTGTTGCATGTTAATTTTTATTTCATGGATGATAAGTTTGTAACAACCTAAACAATACTTGATAGGTGGAAAAATCAAAAATACCAAAAGTGTTTGTGGTGGTGTTTCGTTCAAACCAAAAAAAAAGAAGGAAAAGAACAATGTTCCAACTTGGTTCTTTGTTGATCTATATCATTTTTGAGTTATGTTGAGTGGGTTTTTAAGAAATCAAAACTTGAAAATAATGTTTGTATTTGTGTGTGGGTTGGCTGCCGAGCAAAAGGAAAGGAGCAAAAGAATATTAATGTGTTTACTGTAAGAAAATGCATGAATATTTGGAAGATACTCACACTAGTAATCATTGATATTCTTGGAACCAAAATTTTCAAATGTATTGAGTGTTGGAGTGGGCTATAGCCGGCAGCCTAAGGCTATGGCATGCAAGTCTTTATATTTTCTTTTTCTTTTTATTTGATAAAATTTTGTGTAATTATTTAAATAAAAGAGTAGCTTGTACCCATTTTAAATAAAGCGCGAGCCTTAAACGCGAGCTTTGGCCAAGGTCGAGGAACAAAGACGATACGGTTAGCAAAAATAATATTTTTCTGAATCACAAAAAAAGAATAATAACGAGACGCGTCGTAAATTTTTACGATGCTCAAAACGATTAATGAGCGCGCGATTTAACGTCGACTCGCGAAACATCAAAAATAAAAATTATCAAATCTTTTTTTTTTCTTTTTTTTTTCAAAATTTTCATAATAAAATACGAAAATATTTATTATCGACAAATAAAATTTTAAATGTCGACGCTCGTTCACGGAAAGTCGTAAAATAATAATTTACGACATCGGGTTTGCGAACGTCGTACGCGTCGAAAAACTCGGGTTGTTAAAGTATCTACCCCTTTAGGGAGCGACGTCCCGATCACGTCATTCGGTCTAAATGTCTTCGGTTTAAATGTGAAGAGATTGAGGATATAGACTAGTCATCGTCGAGGTCTCCAGCGGAAACTAAATCAGAAAATGTCAAAACATCAAATACATGCAACGTGCACAAGCGAACGGATTAAATGTCGCGAGTATCCTTAAAAGGAAAAAAATACATGACTCGAAGAAGAAGCCATTGGAAACGAGGAATTTAACAAGTCATCAATTCTTGGAAAGCGAATTACAGGGTTCTTACTATTAGTTATCAAAGTTTGCCGTGGTTTTTCATTAAATTCAGAAAAATTCATATAACAAATTATGAGTCGAAAGAAGTTCATAGCCAAAAGAATGTTTCGTACGGACGAACACACGCTATGTCGAATACACATAAGCCCACTCATTCACAATTCGTCACTTACATAAAGAGGCGTCCCAATCCATGTAAGTGATGAATTATGAACTTATGGTTCGGTGATTTATAATTTCCTTATTCAAATGAAGAAGCGTCCTAATTCATTTCAATAAGACGATTATAAATCATCCTACTTAGGCATGGCCGACACGAAACACAATATCAAAACAATGCTACAACAAGTAATAAGGAGTGTCTTCTTGACGGCATGATTCTTCAAAATCATAACAAGTAACGAGAGGAATAATAAGACGTTAGTCAAACGTGTTCCAAAGTCAAGTGCCAAAATACGGCATGATCCTAGGTGATAAGATAAAATCGTACTCCCATCTCAATGGAGATTTCAGTAATCAATGGGATTAAAACACACTTACGCGATTCAAAAGTATAGAAGATGTTCCGGACCGTGAGTTTTTCTTTTTTTGTTTCAGAACAATAAAATAACTAGTGGAATTGACAAAGTACACCGAATGTCAATATTATCAAAAAGGAAATAAATAAAGTCACGTTAATGTTTCAGAGATCACCGCAACGCTCATATAATATTGAAGTAAAAGAACTTATTAAGACTTACCATAGTACTATGCACATATGTACGAGTATTCCTATAACTATATATACTAGTATTGACGTATGAGGGAAAAAATAAGAAAAACAGGAAGTACGCGATAGTTCAGGAATGGTCAATATATAAACTGACAGATATAGTAAACAATATGACGTCATAAGATAGACGTATGAGAGCAAAATAATAACCAAGCATTATATATTCATTATTAATATAATATCAATAAGCATGCAAAAGGGAGCATAT
Organism: Tanacetum coccineum; assembly: GCA_026074375.1. Taxonomy (NCBI): domain Eukaryota; kingdom Viridiplantae; phylum Streptophyta; class Magnoliopsida; order Asterales; family Asteraceae; genus Tanacetum; species Tanacetum coccineum. Next base: position 83,203 of record BQNB010002902.1, read on the forward strand.
AAGTTACCTGGGAGCAAGTGCGCGCGGATATCGGACAATGGTGAATGACTCTTAATTTTTTTTTGAAAAACGGTTATAGTTTAGGTTTTGAAAATGGACCTTAGTTGATATAACGAGTGATCTTTTCTCTGATTACCATCTGTGCACCCCCATAAAATCCAACGCTGCGGAATCCTACTTTGGGGTGCTACTTCATAAGTATAAGTACATGTCCACAGTAAAGCGACCTCTAAAGAAGGACGTTTGATTTTAAAATGTCACATCGATTTCAAATAAAATCAGAGTAAATTTAGGTCCAAATATTTTCTTGTGTTTATGTAACAAACGTTACAAGAAGTTAACATGAATATTTGTGTATTTAAAGGAAAATGTTATCGAATGTGTAGAAAACCGAGTATTTAAAGTTTTGGATATCCACGCGATTCAAATGCACCAATATGCCAGTAGAATATAATAACCTGAGAAAATACATGCAAAAACGTCAACAATAATGTTGGTGAATTCATAGGTTTAAGTAAAAGCAGTATTGAAATAGTTCAATATGTTTACTCAAGAGGAGCAGTATACTGAGCTACTCGAGCCATTCTGACCACACCCAAGTACTAAGACAGATGACAGTAATGATATTTCTGTCGCGCGCGCACACGCTAGGGTGGAACAAGGTGGGGGAATAGTAGAACATCACCTGTAACTGTTGAGGAAACACGTGCTTATTTTGAATCATAATATAATAATTTGGCAATTAAAGCTGAGAAAGTCAACATGGTTAATCGCAAGCTGAGAGAAACTAATGTTGATTTGACCACTGAGCGTGCTAGATATAAAAATCAAGAAAAGTGTTTTGAAATTAGTCAAGAAAAATATGACAAACTTGAAAGGTGTTATCAAAAGTCTGTTTATCAAGAGGAAATTGCAAATTTAAACCTATGAATTCAAAAGTCTGTTATCAAAAGTCTGTTTATCGAAATCCAAGTAATGTTTCAATAAATCAAGTAATGTTCAATAGTGGACCACAAGGTTTAAGATCAGCCAGCGACAGTATTTCAAAGTATAATTCAACAGAATACATTGCAACGAATTACATTGCGCTCTAAATCTTGATTGCATTGAGCTCATGGACACCGAAGCCTTAAAGTTTTCACATATCTTGTATGTAATTCATGTTGCCCCAATAACTAGAGTATTATTGCTTATACCTAACTTTCTAAATACAAATTGTTCGTTGAACTGGGTGCTCGAAGATTCGATTCAGACCCTCACGGAAAGGGCTGTCAAACCCAATAGATCTATTTATTAGTACTATGGCTTCACGCATTATAGTCAATTAACTCAGTTCATGATGTGGGGTCTTTGGCATAACTAATAGGCAATTGACCTCATATTTGGGTTCAGCATACCATAAAGTTTCTTGTGTCCAGTTTATAAAACAAGCATGTATCAAACATGTATTAGAAATCGTGTGGTAGATAAGCAAAAGCTTTAGTAAAAACATTCATATAACGCTTAGGTAGTAGTAACCGATAAGTTATTTGGATAAACAAGCATGTACTCAAAACTATGTATAGGAATGCTTGGTATGCAAGCTATATAAGCGTTTAGCGTAAAAATCATTTCATGTAATCGCTTATGTAGTTAGTACGATAAGTTATTCGGTAAAAACAGCATGTATCAATCATGTATTAGAATCATGTGGTTGATAAGCATATAAGCTTTTGTATAAATATAATCTCATGGTATCGCTTTGTTGTTAGTAAAACGATTTGTTATTCGGTAATTCAAGATATGTATCTAATCATGTATTGAGTTATCAATGTGGGAGGCATAGCATATGCTTTAGATATTAACTTGCATGTACGGCTGTTATGTTGTTGGTTCCGATTGTTTTCGTTATAATCTAGCTGTATCTTATATTGTTTTGTGCTTGATGGTGGGTGTGTAGCCACGTAGGTTAGGTTTTTAAGGAATGGTACGCGGAAGGGTGGTGGTTTTTTTATTTTCTCTTATTTTTATTTTTTTTTTTTTTTTTTTTATTTTTTATTGTTTTTTCTTTTTTTTTTTTTTTTTTTTTTTTTTTTTTTTTTTTTTTTTTTTTTTTTTTTTTTTATTTAACGTGTTGGGTGGACGGGTTTTATTGATGGGGTGGCGACGATAAATTTTTGTGGGGTTGTTTTTAATATGGGGTTAAGAGATGAACCGGTGTCCAGAGTGGGGATAACAATGACGAAAAATGTATGGACATGATTTGGATAGAACAATAACAAAAAAAAAAATACTGATTACTCAAATAATATGAAACTTGGGAAACTGACTGTTGAATTCAAGATATCACGTAAAACAAAGGAAACTGATGAATGACACTGGAATAAAAAATGGGTTAGAAATAGAAATCGAAAAAAAGGCAGGGAATGGGGGATATCATGTAAAAGTGGTATGAACATGAAAATTGCAAAATACTGGCCGTGAAGAACCGTGAAACATTCAAGAGGGGATACAACTCATGCTGGACTCGATATCATCTATAGGGTATGATGTTCATCTAGGATATATGTATGTTAAGAAATGGACTGAACAATGAAAGGGGGGCTTTAAATAGACTATTACACAAAATACAACACTTCACAAGTCGATGGGGAGAAACACACTTATAAAAATATACTGGGTCGATGGTGTGCATGAAATATATATGATGACACGACAACATTATGTGCAAAAATTCATCGACATTTGAATTATCACAAGCTTTGGCCCAATAAACTGCGTGCATCAAGAAGAGCCAACCACCCTATGACCAAGTACATTTTCTGATAGGCTTTGGTAGGAATCAATTAACCACCAAGAAGATCTTGGGCAAAACCATCCTTGTTGTCACGTAACAGCCTCCAGCTCTATACACATTTCCCCCTCTTTCATGCGATATTGTACCCATTTTCACCTTCAAACATCATTTTCTATTTTCACCTCACCATCACCCCATTCTTACAATTTTCCAATCCATCGACACCATACATCCCACCCTCATCTCCCCCCCCCTCCATCCCATATCCATTTCTCTTTCTTTCTCCTGCTCACATTTCACCCCGTTTTTCCCATTCCACATTTTTACATGAAACATCCCAAATTTCCCCACCTCTTCTCATCCACCATCCACCCCCATTCTTTCCCACGCACACAAACACTCATTCTCTCAAATTATATTTTTCCCCTATTCCCCTACTCATTCACCCACACCCGCCCCAACTCACCACCATCTTTTTTTCCCGTATTCGACCTACACCCTATTATCCTGACCACCTTCCATCTCCATCCACTACATTTCACTCCCCACCCAATTCAACCACAGCCCCCTCCCATTTCACAAATCCATATTTTCCACAATCCATAATCACTTTTAAATAATTCCCCGCTACATTTCCATTTTTAAAAGAGAAAAGGTGGGGATATGAATCACCTTGATTCAAGTCGATAACAATGAAGAAGCTAGTACAGTATCACACAAAGGGGATCACTACCTATAATTAGAGTCGCTCGATTACTATATTGAAAAGTTCGATCGACGATGCGTACATCGTTACAACGAAAACATATTATATATATATGTGATGAGAAATCCACTTGCGCGTCCTAAATCTTAACACTTAGCATATTTTGTATACTATTTATCATTCAATTATAATTTGCATTACTTTATTGAAAACTTTCTATTTCCGGTAAGTTTTCTATTTTAGAAAGTTATTATTTTGGAAGGTTTTCATTTTTTGTAAGTCTCTGACAATTCTTTTATATTTATAACAATATTTCATTTATATATCGAGCTTTTGACGCCCAATAAGTTATTAATTTTTATTACGGTCAAATTACGAAAAACTTACTTATTTTTATACTTTACGTTATTTATAATCGACTCAAAGACGGTTCTTTAAAAATAATTACTCTAATAATAGTATATTAATCGATGTCATTTTATTATCGATATTATTTTTATAACACGTTAAAGTTTATTTAAAGGTTCTAGTTGACCTTTACGTTTTACTCTTTAAATAGTTTATTTTATTTTCTAAGTCTAAAACCCAATCCAAAACGACTCACTAGATACGTTTCACGACTAGAACGTAAAGAGATTTTATGCGGAACGCGGTCGTTCCGAAAACAACTTTACAGTTTTGAGTCGAGACTTGGAATCTCGACGATAAAATGACAAAATACCCTTACGAGGGAATCTGCTCGACTTTAATATTTTATTAATAATTGCAGAAGTTTGACTTTATTTTTGACCCGTCATACTAATTTTCACGACATTTGACCCTATCTATGAGGTTTTATGTAAAACGTCATTCCGAACAACTTTCGTGTTTCGCCGGAAGGCCGAAACGGACTCGAAAGTGCTCAAAACGTCAAATTACCGAATCTGTCAGATTTAATAAATCTCTAATAGTGACTTATTTTTCTTATTAAAGTGTATATCTCGTTTTCCCTCTAGTTTCTTCGTTATTGGGAGTTAGAAGTCCCATTTTATATCAAAACGACCGCAAAAATATACTCTACAATATTTTGTAAACCAAAATCAGATTTTCGGAAATCTCGAAACCCGAATCGCCCATTCAGTTTTCTGCTCGAATTTTACTAGTTACAAAACACGTCGAAACAAATTTTCGACCCAAAAACTCATCTAAAATATATCCAATACAAACTTATAAATGCATATTGATTCCCGCGTGTATAAATCAAATACATATTATTATAGACGCCGCACAGTTTCAAAAGATTTAACTCAACATATATAAAAATTAAATCAATAAACGAAACAAACGAAACAATGAAAAAAGGGAGGCTCAAATGTTTATACGAAGCAAGACGGAAAAGCAAAAGGGTCGGGTTGCCTCTCTTTGGTAGTTCTAGCCGCGGCACACCCCACTCGACCCTAAACCGATCGAATAACTCGAAACCTTGTTGCTGTTAATTTTTATTTCATGGATGATAAATTTGTAACAACCTAAAACAGTTAGCTTGATAGGGGGAAAAATCAAAAATTACTAAAGTGTTTGTGGTGGTGTTTTGTTGTAAACCAAAAAAAAAGAAGGAAAAAAAATAAGTTCCAACTTGGGTCTTTGTTTATCTAATATATTTTTGAGTTATGTGAGTGGGTTTTAAGAAAATCAAACTTGAAAATATGTTTGTATCTTGTGGAGTGGAGTTGGCTGCGAGCAAAAGGAAAGGAGCAATAGAATATTTCATGTGTTTTACTTGTAAGTTAAAATTGCATGAATGTTGGGAAGTATTACACACACTAGTAATCATTGATATTCTTGGAACCAAAATTTTCAAATGTATTGAGTGTTGGAGTGGGCTATAGCCGGCAGCCTAAGGCTATGGCATGCAAGTCTTTATATTTTTTTTTTCTTTTTATTTGATAAAATCTTGTGTAATTATTTAAATAAAAGAGTAGCTTGTACCCATTTTAAATAAAGCGCGAGCCTTAAACGCGAGCTTTGGCCAAGGTCGAGGAACAAAGACGATACGGTTAGCAAAAATAATATTTTTCGATCACAAAAAAAATAATAATAACGAGACGCGTCGTAAATTTTTACGATGCTCAAAACGATTAACGAGCGCGCGATTTAACGTCGACTCGCGAAACATCAAAAATAAAAATTATCAAATCTTTTTTTTTCTTTTTTTTTTCAAATTTTTCATAATAAAATACGAAAATATTTATTATCACCTGACAAATAAAATTTTAAATGTCGACGCTCGTTTATGGAAATTCGTAAAAATAAGAGCGGAATCGAGTTGTGGCGACGTCGTACACGCGTCGAAAAACTGGGTTGTTAAAAAGTATCTACCCCTTTGGGAGCGACGTCTCAGGCGCTCAATTCAGGTCGTGAAATCGGATTCGGTTAAAAAAATTTTTTTTTGGGTGAAAAGAGGGATGAGGATTTAGACTAGTCGCATCGTCGAGGTTCAAGCGGAAAAAAATAAATCAGAAAATGTCAAAAACATCAATATACATGCAACGGGCACAAGCGACAAACGAATAATTAAATGTCGCGAGTTTCCTTTAAAAGGAAAAAAAATCATGACTCGAGAAGAAGAAGCCATTGGGAAACGTGGAATTTAAACCATGTTCATCAATCTTGGAAGCGATTAAGGGTTCATTACTATTAGCTTATCAAGTTTGCCGCGGTCGATATAAATTAAGAAAAATTCATATAACAAATTATGAGTCGAAAGAAGTTCATAGCCAAAAGAATGTTTCGTACGGACGAACACACGCTATGTCGAATACACATAAGCTCACTCATTCACAATTCGTCACTTTACAGAAAGGCTTCCCCTAAGCCCTCGCGTAGAAGTGAGAATTATGAACTTATGGTTGGTGATTATATGTCCTGTATTCAAATGAAGAGTGTCCTAATTCATTTCAATAAGACGTTATAAATAATCCTACTTAGGCATGGCCGGAACTACGAAACACTTTAGCAAATAACAATGCTACAACAAGTAATAAGGAGTGTCTTCTTGACGGCATGATTCTTCAAAATCATAACAAGTAACGAGAGGAATAATAAGACGTTAGTCAAACGTGTTCCAAAGTCAGGTGCCAAAATACGGCACGATCCTAGGTGATAGATAAATGTACTCCCATCAACTGGAAGATTGCTTTTTAGAACAATGGATTACAATCACAAAAATACGCGATTCTCAAGCATAGAAAGGATGGAATTTCGACTCGAGTCGAACAAATAACTGGTGGAATTGACAAAAGTACACGATGTCAAATATTATCAAAAATGAAATAAAAATAAAGTCAGTAATGTTTCTGAGATCACCGCAACGCTTCTCTATATTTAATATTGAGTAAAGAACTTTATTAAGATTACCTATAGTACTATGCACATTATGTTACGAGTATCTATATATAATACTAGTATTGACGTTCGAGGGAAAAAATAAGAAAACAAGAAGTACGCGATAGTCGGAATGGTCAACTATATACTGGAACGATATAAGGGAACATATGAGTCAGAAGATAGACGTATGAGAGCAAAATAGTAACAAGCATTATATATTCATTATTAATATAATATCAATAAGCATGCAAAAGGGAGCATATAAGTTACCTGGGAGCAAGTGCGCGCGGATATCGGACAATGGTGAATGACTCTTAATTTTTTTTTCAAAAAACGGCTATAGTTTAGGTTTTGAAAATGACCTAGTTCGCTATAACGAGTGCTCTGATACCACTCTGTGACACCCCCATAAAATCACAACGCAGCGGAATACCACACTGGGGTGCTACTTCATAGTATAAAGTACAAGTCACAGTAAACGACCTCTAAAGAGACGTTGATAAAATGTCACATTCGATTTAAATAAATCCTGAGTAAATGTTAGGTGTCGCCCAATATTTTCTTTTAACAACGTTAACAAGAGTTAAACAGGGATCCAACTCCAAGCTAAAGAGTTTGATTTGATGGCTGGTGTAGGAGATCTTGATGAGATTGAGGAAGTCAATGGAAACAGCATTTTGATGGCTAATTTGCAGTAAGCATTGACATTGGGTACTTAGACTGACAAAGCTCTCGTCTATGACTCAGACGGATTAGCTGAGGTATAAATTTCTGACAATTGCTACAATAATGATATATTCAATATGTTTACTTAGGAGGAGCAGTATACTAAGCTACTCGAGCCCATTCCTGAACCACACCAACTACAACAGAATGACAGTAATGATATTTCTGAGGTTCCTAGTGTGGAACAAGGTGTAGGAACAGTAGAACAACACCTGCAACTGTTGAGGAAACACGTGCTTATTTTGAATCATAATATAATAATTTGGCAATTGAAGTTGAGAAAGTCAACATGGTCAATCGCAAGCTGAGAGAAACTAATGTTGATTTGACCACTGAGCGTGCTAGATATAAAAATCAAGAAAAGTGTTTTGAAATTAGTCAAGAAAAATATGACAAACTTGAAAGGTGTTATCAAAAGTCTGTTTATCAAGAGGAAATTGCAAATTTAAATACCCAGCTTTCAAAAGAAAAATCAACTTATTCTTCTCTTCAAGAAGAAAAGAAAAAGTTAAAGTCTGATTTCAAAATTCGCAAAGATGAGCTTCTTGATAAACAAATTCAACTTGAGAATAAAATAAAGGAATTAGATAATATTTTCGTCAAAATGGGTCAATAAATTCAAACGATGCACATGCTTTCACCTAAGACAGACTCGTTTTACCACAATGAACAGAAAATGGCCTTGGGTTATCAAAATCCTTTTTATCTCAAGCAAGCTCAGCAAAAACAACAGAGTTTATATAATGGCAAACTTCTATTAGAAAATCATGATCCTCCTGCTGTGTATGATTCGGAGGAGACACTACAACTTACTCAAGAGAGTCACTTAAAAATAAAACAATTGAACAAAGAAATAAAATCGTCAAATTATACAAAGATTAATCATCTTTCAGGGGTTTTTGTTTCTCAATCGGCCAAGTCACGTGAAGAGTTGTATTTTTCAAATACTTCCAAAACGGCCAATGTTTCTAAATCAATTTCAATACCAAATGTAAAATTTTAGGATGATACTACACCAAGTGTTGCACGAAAATTTCTAAATGAGGTAAAAAGCACCATTGTGACTCTTCAACGTGTTGTTAAACAAAAAAAGACTTTATATATACACAACTGGTCGTATTCTATTCACCAGGAGATTCACAAAATTGTAAAAGATGATATTTTCCCTATCGTTAACCAAGTTGATGCTAGAGTGCAAAATTTCAAAATACAGTTTTTTAAAGAAGCAGATAAATTTGTTTGAAACTTCAAATCTCTTGCAAACGAAGCTGATGAATCTCTTGCTAAGCACAAGGCTTTAGAATTTGAAATCGAGCGTCTCTTGTGAGCAGTTGTCAGTCAAGATATTATGTCTATTGTGCAAAATCCTACTGTTGTTGAAATATCCGATCTCTAGACTGAGCTTGAACGTACGAAAGAACGATTTGAAAATTGTATCATTAAAAAGGGGAATGAATATGATAAACTTTGGAATGATTGGTACAAAAAAATGTGAAGTATGTAAATACGACAAAATTTCATACGAAAAAGCTTATAATGACATGCAACAAAAGATCGAACGGTTGCAAGCTCAGTTGGGGGATCTCAAGGGTAAATGTAAGGATACTTCATGTGTAATAGATACCCTTGAACCATTGTCTCAGAAACTAGAGAATGAGAACGTAGAATTAGAGTTTTAGGTTTTGAATTATGCTAAAGAAAATGCTCATCTTAAGACCACATAAAAAACCTGTTTGACTCTATTACTGTGACACGAACATAAACCAAAACAATAATTGACTATTTTCAAAACAAATTACATGACACGATTTATGAAAATGCTAAGTTAAGAGCCCAGTTATTTGATAAGGTTTCTAAACAAAAGGACACCACAAAAGGTACGAGTGCGAATACAAAGTTTGCAAATCAATCAACCTCGGGAACAAAAATTCAAAACTTTATTCTGTGACTCCGTTCCCAAAATCAAAGATCATTCCCAAGGTTGTTGAGACGAATGATTTGTCAAAACCTGTCACTTCAAACTCGGTACCTACCACCACATAATCAAAAGTTGTGACAAATGATAAAGTGATTGCCTTTGAAATGTTTAAGATTAATCCATTTAAGACTTCTAGGAAAGATAAATTTGTGCCTATTAACAAAGTTAGAGCAAGCGTTAGGACAAATTCGACCATTGTTTCACAACCTCATGTCATCACCAATAAGTGGGTGGGGGGGGTTGGGGAGAATTTAATTCTAATCAAATGGTTTGTCTTCTATAGGAGTAGACATCACTACTAAGACCAGAAGGCCACAGCCTAGGAGCAATACAAAGAATGATAGGGTCCCTTCTGCGTCTAAGAGTAGTTGCATCAAGAATAAAAAAAGTTGAAGTAGAAGAACACCATAGGAATTTATTGTTGTCTAAGAATAAGAAACATATGTCATCTGAATGTAATAACGTTAAGCGTGCTATTCGGAATGATAAATATAAAGTTGTTTGTGCTATGTGTAAGCAATGTTTAATTACTGCTAATCATGATGTCTGTGTACTTAATTATGTGAATGGCATGAATTCTCGTACTGATAAACACAGCGCTAATGTTTCAAAAACTGTAAATCAAAAGAAACATAAGCCACTGGTCAAGAAACCTAAGAAGGTAGGGTCTAAAGAAAGACTTGCTTCACCTAAGCCTAAGAAACCTAGATCATGCCTTAGGTGGTTACCTACAGAAAGAATTTTTGACCTTAAAGGAAAAATAATTGAATCTAGTGAATCAGAGAGTCAATCTGACTGCTCTAAAAGTGAAAAAGCATTACTTCTAACCTCAAGAACCTTAATCAACAGTTTTCCAAATTCACTTCTTTTTTGGCAGGATTATCAAAATTTGTTTTAATGGTGCGTCCCACTGGGATTGTTCCAAAAACCATATGAACCAGAGAAACTAAAGTTCTTATCAATTTCGTCTGAAAGTTTTTAGGAACTGTCCGCTTTGGAAATGATCATGTTGCTGTAATTCTAGGTTACATTGATCTTCAATGGGGAAATATATTGATCACCAGAGTTTATTTCCCTAAAGGCTTAGGGCACAACCTGTTCTCGGTTGGGCAGTTTTTTGATTTAGATTTAGAGGTCGCTTTCAGAAGGAACACTTGTTTTGTCATAAATCTAGAAGGAGTTGATTTGTTGAAAGAAAATAGTACAACAAACCTTTACACCATCAATCTTCATGAAATGGCCTTTGCCTCTCCAATTTGCCTCATGGCTCATGCTACTTCTACCAAGTCATGGTTATGATATCAACGTTTATCCCACCTCAACTTTGACACCATAAATGACCTTGCTAAAAACGATCTCGTCAACGGTCTTCTAAAATTCAAATATCATAAAGAACATCTTTGTCCCTCATGTGAGCAAGGAAAAAGCAAAAGGGCATCTTACCTAAACCAGTTCCAAATTCTAAGTAAAGGTTACACATTCTTCATATAGATTTGTGTGGTCCAATAAGAATTGCCAGCATAAATGGCAAGCTGTATGTTTTGGTCATTGTGGACGATTACTCTCGTTATACTTGGGTACACTTTCTCAGATCAAAAGATGAAGCACCAGAAGTGATTAAAACCTTCCTGAAGAGAATCACTGTCCTTCTTCAATCACCTGTCATCATCATAAGAACCAACAATGGCACTGAATTCAAAAATCAAATCTTTAAGAATACTTTGATAGTGTTGGCATCTCTCACCAAACGTCTTTGGTCAGAACACCTTAATAAAATGGAGTAGTGGAATGAAGAAATCGGACGTTAGTAGAGGCTGCTAGAACAATGTTGATCTTCTCTCGTGCACCATTATTCTTATGGGCTTAAGCGATTGCTACTGCGTGCTACACTTAAAACCGCTCCATCATTCACCGTCGATTTAACAAAATACCATGTATTCGGGGCTCTTTGCTATCCCAAGAATGATCGTGAAGATATTGGGAAGCTTGGTGCAAAAGGTGATATTGGCTTTTTTATTGGTTATTCTGCTAATTCCTGTGCTTACAGAGTTTACAACCGAAGGAAAAAGAAAATCATGGAGACAATGAATGTGACATTTGATGAGCTTTCAGCTATGGATTTTAAATAAAGCAGTTTAAAACCCGGGCTTCAAAGCATGACTTCTGAACAAATCAGTTCAGGACTCGATCTTACTTATGCTCCATCAACAATAACAACTCAACAACCAACTGAAGGTGAATTGGATACTTATGCTCCGTCAATAATAACAACTCAACAACCAACTAAATGTGAATTGGATTTACTATTTGAAGCTATGTATGATGATTATATTGGTGGTCACCCGTCAGCTACTCCAAGAACTGTTCCCGCTTCTCAAGCACCTTAAGTTCTTCAGACTCCAACTACATCTACAACAATAGCAGACACCGCACCGACACCAACAAATTCATCCTCTCAAGCTCCAAATATTCCAAACACTTCCCAGGATGTTGATGAGCTTAAAACACAACAACAACATGTTCAGGAACAAGATAATCAAGCTTTACTCCAACCCAAAACAGTTGCTGATAATGTTCCTCAAAAATGACTATGCTCGAATGGGAATAGTTTGTAAATCCAACTGATCCACCATCAAACGTCGATTGCTGAATCTCAATTCATTAAATATGTTAGGATTTCGCCAGTCAAACAGTCATACGTTTTATCAACCTTACCCTCATGAATATTTGTAGACTAAGGATCACCCTCTAGAACAAGTGATAGCAGAACCCTCACGACTAGTTTTGAGAAGGAATCAAATCTGAACAGAATGGAGACGCTGGTGCATGTAGGCCTGTACCTGTAAGCTCTATGGAACCAAGAAATGTCAAAGAGGCTATGACCGACATGTATGGACTGAAACAATGCAACCAGTGCTTCTCTAGTTCAAAATGCTTGATGTATAGGTGTTAGTCTTTATCTCCAAGAATAAATTTAATAAACTCTTTATCTATGACAATGGTTATTCCAAAAAATACAAGATGATGAAGAGAAGACACAGTCTCAGAAAACAAGACTCGTGGGTTGTGATGAGGTGTACGCGTCAAGAGGAAGGATATGGTTTCAAGAATCGCCTTCGCCTTAATCGCGATTCTGCTCAGATGGAAGCTATCAGGATATTTTTGGCCTATGCTGCACATAAATCGTTTACTGTATTTTAAATGGACGTGACCAAGAATGCTTTCTTGCCAGTGGTAAAAAACGCTGGCTTAATAAAAGAAGAAAGGGTACGTGTGTCATATGAAGGTTCTCATCGATGCTTGATCATCCAAGTCAATGTTTTTCAAGCTTCCATAGAGGGGTTGAGTCATTTGGCATTGTCAAGTCATTTGTATCCTTCATCTATTTTCCATCTAATATCACAAGTCCATCTACCATATCACTACTCTCTCTCACTAAAATGGCTATCATGTGGTATGAATCACCAAGACCACCGGATCATAGTTTTCGTGAATCTTTCAAGGTCTATGTTGATGATATTATCTTTGGTTCTACACACCCAAGGTATACCCAACTATTTTCTGACCTCATGAAAAGCCGCTTCAAAATGTCAATGATCAGGGAAATGACATTTTTCCTTGGTTTACAAGTTAACCAATCCCCCTGTGGTATCTTCATAAACCAGTCCAACTACGTGTTAGAAATCCTTAAAAAATATGGAATGGAAACTTGTGATCCCGTTGGAACTCCAATGGAGATCAAAGACAAACTTGAACTAGATCAAACTGGGACTCTAGTCAATGCAAAAAAAATATCATAGCATGATTGGTGCCCTAATGTATCTTACGTCAAGCAGACCAGACATTGTACATGCTACTTGTTTATGTGCTCGGTACCAGGCTAAGACAACCGAGAAGCACCTCAAGGAGGTTAAAAGGATCTTCCGTTATCTTCGAGGAACTGTTAATATAGGTCTCTGGTATACGAAGGATTCTAGTTTTTAACTAACTGGATTTTTAGATGCTGATTATGCGGGATGTTAAGACACCTTCAAGAGTACTTTCGGTGGAGCTCAATGTTTAGGTTAAAAGCTAGTGAGCTGGTCATCAAAGAAACAAGACTGTATGGCGCTATTAACCGCGGAAGCAGAATATATGTCTCTATCCGCTTGCTGTGCCCAAGTTAATTGGATGCGGACACAGTTAACAGATTATGGCTTTCATTTCAACAAGATTCTAATCTATTGTAATTCGAAATTTGCCATAGCCATATCCTGCAACCCGGTCCAACATTCAAGAACCAAACACATCGCCGTCCGCTACCATTTCATAAAGGAACACGTAGAAAAGGGTACAATTGAACTGTATTTTGTCAAGATGGATTACCAACTGGCCGACCTCTTCACTAGTGGATCGATTCAACTATTTGGTTCATTGCCTTGGTATGCGCAACTTATCTCCTCAGGAACTTGAACGTCTTGCAAAATCTCGGTAACACTTTGTATATATTTTATCAGAAAAACAAAATATAAAATTACAAAACCTATAAAATCAAAAAATTTCAAAAATACCAAAAATAATCTTCTCCGACATGTCTCTCGACAATCGATAACATTTACGTACCTAGAAATATTGATTAATATTGACACATGTATATAAATGAAGTTTGAGCGAGAGTTTCAAATGCTTTCAAAACATGTCCTTTCAAATTTTTCTCTATGACTTCTAAGTAAATGTCAGCTTAGGACTCGGTCTCTAAAGAAAGGAAAATGTTCATTTATGTACATTTATCCTAAACAACAGGAAGATCATATCTTCTCAGTCTTGAGCAATGTCATACAAACATTCAAAGTTTGTGAATGCTCAGGAGAAGCACCAAGGAAATGATAATTAATAAGATAAATATAAAATCATTTTCCTGTTGAGCATAATTTTTCAAGATATTTTCAAAAATAAGATTTCAAATTCTTTCAAAATTGTGTGCTCAACAAACTCTCACTCCAAGTTTTCACTCTAATATTTTATTGAGAGGGAGTATAATAATAAGATTCATTGTACATGCTCTTATATTCTCCCAAGACATAGTTAGACTCATGTGAATTACCAGACATTAACTTGTTTTTAATTCACTAATATTTCAAAAATTGTCACCACATATGTAATTTTTAAGGGGGAGAATAGAGATTATAATATGATCAATAAGCTTAATATGGATACGATATTCAATCTATAAGTGGGTTCCCAAACCTCAAATGTGCAAAACTTATGGAAATTGTAGAGGAGGGTAAATACGTTTCCATTTAAAATCTTAAAATGTTTCGTATCAAATTACCGATCAAGCGTGACATAATATGATGAGTGTTCATACGAGTTATATACACATAGTAATACATCGATTTACATCAATACAAACCAACACACAATGTTCACATTTATTCATGACATAAACATAATTAAAACTATATAATCAACACATCACACAATTGCAAGTATAAATATAAAGCAAAAATGCGAGCATAAAAGTAAAGAGATAAGTAAAAGGAAATGAAAACCGAACACGATGATTTATAGTAGTTCGGTCACGAAGCACCTCTTCGGCCTACTTCACTCCCTGAGTACCCAACTCAAGAGTTACTTCATTAGTCAACAAGCTCCCTTTAGGCGGAGAAAACCATACACACCTTTGCTTACACCAATTTCTTACACTAAGCAAAATGTCGAGTTCTAATCCTAGCTAGAACCAATCTATCACAACACAGCACACCACTTCACGACAATTCATAACTTGGCTTCACTACACAACTTCACACTACTTCACAACTTCTCTTCACTTCATAACTTCACTTTGCTTCACAACTTTCCACACCTTCACTTCTTCACAATATCACACTACTTAGATCACACCACTCTAACACTACATACAAAGATCACCACAATCTAACTATACTCACAAGATTGGAATACATAGACTCGATCTATACATTATGAATGTAAAACATGTCACGAATGCACTAACTACATAACTTCGTATCTTGACGATAACGAGAGTTCTTCTATTGCATTTGAATGAATGGATGATTGGATCACATTTTAAACATACTTATAATAAGTTAAGTGATCAAAGGAAAGGGTTTGAAATGAGGTTTTAGATCTGAGAAAACTATGTGCAAAGAGGTGAGAAAATCTGTGGAAACAGTCAACTATTTATAGGAAAAAATATTCATTTTTTATTTGGCCGGTCCCATTAATTATACAAAGCCGGTCCCCTTAATTATGGTCGGTCCCCTTAATTAATTAAGGGGACCGCCTATTTTTCAAACACTCTGATTTTGTCCTTTTGTGGGGAAGGTTTTTTCTTGAACTTTCTAGCCGTTTTTGGGTAGAAAATTTGAATTCAAAATATTTATTTTTAATAATTTTTTTTATAAATACAAAAATGTTTTGTATATGTTTTAAAAATGTTTATCCTATTTTATAAAAAAATGTAAGGTTTGGAAAAATAAAAATTTTCTTTGATCATTCAACAAATTAAAGTTTGTTTGTTCATACCTTTGGTGATTTACGTCGGGTGCGAACTTAAATTTGTTGTTGAAGAAAACTTGAGATGTCGAAAGATGTTGACGTATGAATCGATGATTTGTGATTACAAGTAACTTAAGCACTTTATGTTATGTGTTATAAGTTACATGTTTGTCATCACCAAAACATGAAAAGAATGTATACATTGAATATCGTAATGTAACATTTCTACCAACAATCTCCCCCTTTTTGATGATGACAAAAAATGTAAACTATAACTCATAGTAAAATGTATAAGTTACTTGTTTACACTTCTTCTCCCCCTTTTGTCAAAACAAAAAGGTGGACATCTCTTCAATCAAAGAGGCAAGCTTGCATCATCGTAAGTGAAGTCTTGATTCTATCAATCTCTTTTAAACAATGACATCCCTTGAACATTAACTCAATCGGATCCATGGATCAAATTAGTTGCAAACTCTTAACCTACATCAATGGTTAGTTTCGAGCAACAAAAAAAATATATATAGGGATGAAATACACATATCAAGAAATGTGTAGATGTCATAAACGGTTGCAAACATAATGGCTTAGACATTTGCAAATGCTCCCCCTTGGTGTATGTTCCCCCTTGATTGGGGCACCAAGAAATCGAGTAACGAAAAAGTGCTACAAAACAAACTTAGTAGAAAAATGCACAAATATATAATGATGATGATAGATATATATGCAAGACACTTAGTGGGGAACAAATCATGTATGTTTTAGGTATATGCACTCTAAAGTGTGGCACTAAAGACATCAACCCAAAAAAATGATGAATGCTTAAGACTTAGAAATGTTTAGTAACCAATGATAAGATTCGACTGACTCATGCGTAAGGGCTAAGACTCGACCAACACCCTTTGGTAAAATACTGACTTTAATAAATGAGAACAAAATTCGTTTATTGATTGACACACTAGTATAATGAGAATATCATCATCTTACCAAGATAATGATTTGAATTCAAATAGACTTTCGTCAAGGGTTGTATTCAGAGATTCCTAATTAAGGTTTCTTTGTTAAGCATTATGTATGCTTTCATGATTGGGGTGTTTAAAGATAAACAAGATAGTAAGACTCTATGTCGAACTAAATATTGACGATATGATGATTTAAACTTAGATGAATGTTACCGAATATCTTGGCAAGAAATGCCAAAATATATACTCTAAAAGAGTTTAAAAAAATGAAAATGATACGTTCTTTAAAACGTTAAAAAGAATGAAGAAGGATGAGCGTGAATGGAAACGAAAGGTGATGACAAAAGGTTGACAAATACGGTTTAGATTAATATATCGTTTGACAAAGGTGGATGATTTGTGAATCCATGAATTTTGTTGGGTGTTTTGAAGGTGGATATGTGAAATGAGGTGGTAGTACTTTTCATGTTTGCCTATTTTGGTGACTCAACAACACTTGAAGCTTAAATATCTTCTTTGTGTTCTTCACTTGCTAGAAAGTGGAAATGAAAATAAAAGACACGACATTATGGTGACTCAACAACACTTGAAGCTTGAATATCTTCTTTGTGTTCGTTACTTGCTATAAAGTGGAAATAAAAATAATAGACACGATATTGTGATGACTCAATAACACTTGAAGCTTAAATATCTTCCTTGTGTTCTTCACTTTCTATAAAGTGGAAATAAAAATAAAAGACACAACAATGTGTTGACTCGATAACACTTGAAGCTTGAATGTCTTCGTTGTGTTCTTCACTTAGTAGTAAGTGGATATTAATAAAAAAATTAAAAATAAAAGTCACAACATTGTGATGACTCGATAACACTTGAAGCTTGAATGTCTTCGTTGTGTTCTTCACTTAGTAGTAAGTGGATAAGACGCATTTCATTGCGAAATTCACTTGACTTTTGACTACATAGGCAAACATGTTTATGAGTGTATGGATATGACGATTGCCCTTTAATTCAAGGAGCGACATAAGGATGGTCATAGGTTAGTGTATCATGAAAGATGGTTCAACCTTCATGGATTGTAGTGGTGGTAACTCACTTATTTGAATGTAAGAAATGGTTACGTGGTTGAATCTTCTTGTGAAGATAACTAGGTTTATGACTCGATATTGGTAGTACAAAGGATGACTCGGTTTTTCATTTCACTTTGGTGGTTTGAGGATGTACTAGAACTATTTATCACTAACAAGAGTGGTGAATAGTTATGAGGTTTGAGAGTAAAGTAGAAGATATATGTGAGTGAGTGTGTTTTCCCTTCCCATTAAATTCGTGCTCATCTTGACATAAAGAAAAATAAAATAAAAACAAATGAAGATTAAAGCGATGAGCTTGACATTGATAAGATGAATGACCGATAACATACAATGAACTTCATCCACGAAGTTATGTAGCTCTTCTCGAGTATTGCGAATGTTTAAAGGAAAATCGCATGTCGAGGTATGAGGTTGATCTAAGGATGGTAGCGGAAAAAGTGAGCGGAAGGTATTTGACATCTATATACTAATAGAGTTGATATGTGTGAAAACACATATCCATTTTATATCAAAATAGGTCCTAAAAAGACAAAATTACGCTTTAAATGCTTGAATACTGCTTGTTTTATCTTTATGATTGTGTAGGTAAGGATATTGCAAAAATCTCAAGAAAACGGTTAAAACCGGGCAAACACGAACACGGGAACGGAAGAGCACGCAAAGAGCCGAGAGAAAGCTATCAAAAGTCAAGAATAATCAACTCAAGTCAACCTTTGGTCAACTTAAGTCAAACCACAAAAAGACAAAACTCCAAATATTCCCAAAACCGTCCCTCATAGTTCACCAAAGTTCAAAAATAATCCATAAACCCTAACGGTGTTAACTCTTATAATTATAAGAGTTAACACCCGTTAACTTCCTTATAAAATAACCATGGCCCATTTTTTTAATAACCAACACCCGGCCTAATTTTCTTGTATAAAGCCCAAGTCAATAAAAAATGTCCCGGGTCAAACACAAATCAAACACCCTCTTATAAGTAAAAAAGGGCGGGAGAAATAGTTTTTACTGTTCATCTCCTTCCCCAAATTACCACGGGTCAAATCAAGGGGCAAATCACAATTGGACACGGGGAAAGCTAATTCAAGTGATAAGGATCATAGTGGCAGGGTAAAAACGTCATCAAACGCATCTTATTGGTCAAGCCCATCAAGTGAGGATTGTGGATAGTGAAGAAAGCACAAGGGAATGGATAATTTGCTCTAATTCACTCACAAAACAAGCACACAAGTGTCACATCACGGATTGCCACGTTGGCAATCCGTGTGCTCACATTTGTGATCTAGCGGTGGATAGAGAGTATCCAATGATTGGATTTGATCTAAGAGCCAAGAAAAGAGAGAGCGTGTAACAAACCTGCACCTAGAAGCTTCAGAAGAAGGCTATAAATAGCCTCACATTCACACACATGAAAGGTGTCTTAAGTAGCTTTTAGATTTTTAGTAGTATAATTTTAGCTTTAGCTTATTTACTGTTTAGATCAACTTATTGTGATCTTCTTTTCAATATAATGTGAAAGAAAGTCAGGTGCCGTGAGAAAGAGAAAGAAAGTCGGTGCCGTGAGAAAGAAAAAGGAAGAAAGGCAGGTGTAACAAAAAAATTAATAAGAAAGGGAAGTGAAGAATGGCCTTGGTACCTAAAGAAGGAGGTTCGATGTCCTATCAAGTACCGATCTTGACCTCGGTGAATTATCCGGTATGGTCTGTGAAAGTCAAGTCCCGTTATGGATGCTTATGGGCTAAGGGGAAACGGGTTTGAACCAAGAGGTTAGGTGAAGAACCTGATGAAAAGAAGTCCAAAACAAGCTCTTACTTGCGTTTTTGTTTCAAAAAACAATACCAGAAGACATGGTGTATGCAAAATGGCTGAGTTAACCGACCCAAAGCAAAAAAGTGTGGGATGGATTTGAAAACACGATTTCCTGGGTGTTGATCGGGTGAGGACGACTCGTGACTTTGCAACTTTAAGGAAGGAGTTGAACATATGTGCATGAAGGAGGTGAAATGCGTAGATGATTTCGTGGCGAAACTGAATGGTATAGCAACGAAGGTAAGATCTTTTGGTTATGAACTTGAAGAGGTTGACTTAGTAAAAAGATTGCTCAACTCGATGCCGAAACCGTTTTTTCAAATTGTTGCCTCAATTGAACAATGTTTCGTTTGTACTCGAATGTCTTTGACGATACGGTTGGAGACTCAAGGCGTTTGAAAAGAAAGACTAAAAAGGACATGGATAGTGAAAAGGAGGAAGAGCAAGGCCAAGTCTTGATGGCTGAACACAAGTATGGTGAAAGAAGCGACAAGAAGGGGTCATGGAAGAAGCTAATTGTAGAAGGTGTAAGAGTCGAGTGAAGAGTACGTGTCGAGTGATGAAAAAAAAGCAGGTTCCGGTGTTTTGATTGTGGAGAATTTGGACACTTTGGCTATGAGTGCACAAAGTGGAAGGACACAGACGAAGCGAACTTGATCCAAGATGAAGAACCGGCGTTGCTTTGAGACGAGTCAAGATTAAGGGGGTGAATGTTAGGTTTAATCTTGAATGAATAAGTATTTTAGTATTTGAATAATAATGGACTTGGTAAAAGGTTATGACTGATTCAAGGATGTGCATGGAGCACGTTGGGTTGGTTAAAAGTATACCGGTTCTTTAGGTTCTTTAGGTAGTATTTTATTCCTTATTTCTTGTTCCCACGTTGGTTTAACTGCTCCTACTTTGCAGCTCGTAAGGCTATTTATAGCCTCTCTTTTGTTGAATATACTATGCAATTCCAGTAGTAAAAGTCCTTTACATCTGTTCCACTCATAAAGTGTTTTCCCACATCAGAGTTGTGTCGTATGGTGAGATCAGAGGTGTACTAGCTGGAACCTACAAGGCATACATGTTGAACCGCATATGATAAATAAGGACGACAAAACCTAAGATACAATAAGACCACAAACATAATATATAGGGCATGACTACTCCCAACTGTTTTATAAGAAAACAAATGTTTATTGAAATTATTTATAAAACTAATGTTTTAATTATCAAATTTTAAACGATAAAATTAGAAAACATAGACCAAAAACTAAATATCTATTTGAACCAAAATATACAAACCCTAAGTTTAACATGAGTGTTTTAAGTTCGAGACATCATGACCTAACTACTAACCTACCATCTAAACGAGTCCAAATAGATGGCTTCACATATACCGTTAAGAAGTTATGGAGACAAACCAAAGGAGACAAGAAGTTAACCACCAAATGGGGCGATACATGGGGTCCAAGTCACCTCACCATAATGTAAAAGAAACAAAACAAGTACGTACTTATATGTAAATACATAATAACAAAATAAAAAAAACAAAAATTAAAATCTCAATAGATATAAAATACACAGAGTAGAACAAGCCAAGGGTGCTAGCCAGAAATTTCAATTTCCCCAGTATATCTACCATCTCACTCCACTCCTTCACTTCACAAAATAACAAAGACAACACATAGAAAATGAAGCACGAATTGAAACATAGTCTACATTGTCTCGCTCTTCTTTAAAGGTGTATTATTTTAAACAAAATATCTACTGTTTTTACAAGTATGTGCGTTCAATTTAATTTGTAGTTTTGTACATTTAATTTGTAGATACTTAATACGTATATAAATCTAATATGTGTTTTTCAGAAAAGAAAGAGTCAAGCACAAAGAAGAAAATTGTCAAGCAAAATAGTTTTGTTATACAGAAAGCAATACAAAACATAATCGCTAAACGAGTCACATCATAGTGAAATCAAAATATGCACAAGAACATACAGATCGAACTCCGTGACAAGCTCTCGTCAGAAGACAGCTAATTACGCTCTAGTCCCCTTAGCGGACATGTTGTTCGTGAAGCAGCTAACCAAGTCCTTGCAGTGACGGCCAAAGGGCATACTCGATGGAGCCAAGCAATCCTTACAAATAAAGTGAAACGTAAAGCTATAAAACATAACTTGAGGCAAAGACGAGTTGTTGTTGCCACAACGGTAGCTAAGAAACGAGTTAAGTTAAGTGGGAAGTGTATGTTTTTAGGTTGAAGTCTAAGAAATTGTATTGGCCTTGCCAAGGAAAGCACGCTACTCAGACATTAAGTTCCGGGCCTGGGCAAAACAACCCTTGGATGTTGTGTTATGACGAAGTGACTGATTATATGTGCTCTTCAATGCAATTTAAAGCATGGCTGGCTCTAAAGCTGACCCTATTCTCCAGATTGAACCAGTCCATCATCGATTAAATGATTATATTTGCTAAATCTTTTCTATATATATTTTTATGTTTTTTGTTTCTAGTTTCTAGCTTTTTTTATCATTATGCCATGGTGTTAGAATTAATGTATTGTAGATAGCATGTAGGAGATTTTATTTCGTAAATAAACAGCATGGATTTTAATCATGATGTTACCGTTGCGTTTAAAACTCAGCAAATCTAATGTGGGTGGAGATAAAATATAAAGAAATATATTTGTGAGGATTTCAAAAATATTTGAAAAGGAATAAAAAAAATGAATTTTTTTTGGAATATTTCTCCAAGACAGAGGTTGTTGATGTATAAAAAGCTTTTTTAACTTTGAATATTTATAATTTTTTTATGCACAAAATTTATACTTGATATATTTTGATGCACAAAATTTTTAACTTGTTATATTTTAATTAAAAAAATAATGATACATATTTTAAAGAGAAGTTGGATGCAAAAACGAATTTTCTATGCACAAAATGTATATTATTACAAATTTTAATGCACAGCTAAAAATTGTTATGTATAACTAAAAGTGTTCAAAGCAAACCTAGTCCGAAGTGCATCAACACATAAGGACGTAAACGTAGTAGCAACTCAGATACTTTTGGCTTTCACTACTGAAACAATGCTTAAAAATATATCGGCCATATGGTATCATGGTTTTTGGCGGTTTTGCGTTTCTCAAAATGTAGTCACCGTGTGCAGTGACGGAGCCAGTAGGGGGGCTGGCGGGTGCTCGACCCCCTAACCGGCGCAGCTAGCCCACCTCTTAGTTGTTTATTATGATCGATAACATACACTTCATAAGGTAAAGTTTATTACTAAAGGTTTAGAAAAGCAGATGTTTCAGTTGTAATGAGGAAGACGACCAAGGGCATGTATTTGTTTATTAGTGGGCCCAAAAAAAAGCTTTTTCCTACCTGTTGTGACTTATTTAGATTTAAAGTGTCATTTTAGCCCTTTTAATATTTAACACTTAACAAAGTTAACTCCTCTTTATATATGTTGTTTAAAATATTTGGTTAGAATTAAAACAATACATTTAATTGACAAGAAAAACTTAAAAAATTACATACAATTTTTTGAAGTTCCATTCAACATCTTAAATATCTGTTATTATTTTTTATAAATGTACTAAATAAAATTCAATGTATAATAACATGAAACTCATCCTTTTTATCAATACTCAAAGTTACTGATTTATTAATTGTAAGTTACGACTCGTAGTATAAACTTCATAGTAAATAATTGTGGCCCTCCTAACCAACCGGGTTAGCTCAGTTGGCCATCAAATGTATCTTTAGGTATGTGAGTTCCTCACAAATCTAGAGGTTACGGGTTCAAGCCTCGCTAGAGGCATGTGTGAAATATATTGTGAAATATGTGATATATGTTGTGAAAAAAATTGTCGTTCTATAAAAAAAATTATGGCCCCCTTAACTCAAATTTCTGGATCCGTCTCTGACCGTGTGACGACTTCTCTAAGCCTACCGACTTGGCATAATTTGGCCAATTACACCGGTTACCGTTTATTTAGTGAAATATAATGAGATTTAGAAAAAATTATAACTAGCAACTGATTACATAAAAATAAGGTCATCCCATTGCTGCAACTCTTGCAAATTATGCAACGTTTAGCAAGTTGTTGTATAAAGTATGAGTTAATAAGTGTCATTAGGCATTGCTTAAGTTAAAAATAAAGCTTTTTTAACTTTGAAAGAGAGATGGATGAATGTTTATTCAACCTTCTCATCTACTGAGAGATGAGTATTTATACACCTAAGAGTGAAATGAGACACTTAGGGTATGTTCTTATGGGCCGGGCTCGATTTTGGTTTGACTTTTGGCCCGAAACACTTTTAATGTTAGATTAAACTACGAGTTTGTGATCCCGACTAGTATATTACATAAGATACAAAGTTACATAGACGTAAAGACCCGTTATAATACATAATGACTTTTACTTTCTTTGTTTGACTCGATATTTTGAGGCTAACAATCTCCTTCGAAGTAAAAGTTGTTATACTTCCAAAGTGAGGTCATCAATCTGCATTGTCTTTAAGCTCTTAAGTCTTGGGTCTTGGTCATAAACTTTGTTGTAGTAGACTTTGTTGCTTCATGCTTTGTGATCTTTGTTCTTGAGCCTTTGTCATTGTCTTTCGACTTTGTCTTTAGTTCTGAGATCTTTAATCTTCCCATGTTTTTTGTGATGAAACTTATAGACGAAGTCCGGAACTTATCATCGTATGAATGGAGACTCGGTACTTTCTTTCTGAACAATCCTTGAATCAACCTTGTTGAATTTGACCAACATACTCATACTTTGCTTCATCTTGAAAGCTAACAATCTCCCATGATATTCCAATAGTCTTTTGAATCTTGAGGAAAGGTCTTGGTCTTTTTTATTTGTTCTTTGCATTCTTTATTCTTGAACTTTTGATGTCAACTGTATGTACTTTGAAGCTTGAATATTGAGCATGTGATAATAAGCTGACCAGTGCTGAGGAAAAGGTATTTACTTCATCGTCTAAAACCTACATTTATAGGGGTTAGCAATAAACAACAGATTTGGACGGATGTCTTGTTCATTCGTCGAAGTTCGGTAACGTTAATCTCCGGTTCCGTAAGGAGCGTTTTATAGTATAAATATTGTACCTGCGTCATCAGGATTCGACTCATGAATGAATCTCCTTAACAGTTTTTCCAGTGAAAGTGTGTTTATCTTAGAGCTGACGCGTCATGAGACACGAACAACCGTTTTTTCGAAATTCCACACATGTTCCTAAATCCGGATTTCCATTGCAAGTTATGGAAATGACGAATACATGTGAATTAATTGATGCCGGACTAAGTAGAGGTGAGTAGATCCATACCCATATGTCCTAACTTGGCTATTTGGACCTTCTTTTTAACATTAAGGGCTGAATGGGTCTTCCTTTTATTTCATTGGACTATGGACAACACACAAGATTTGGATTGAATAAACCGTTATTATGGGCATAGAGGAAAATATGGAATAGGGATTTTTTTTGCCCATTAATCAAACATGGATCAGTTGGGTCTCCTTTAATATTATAGATGCATTCTAGTTTGCTTTCCCGATTCGTTTTATACATTTTGTGAGTACTTTCCTTACACTTTCATACATTTTTGTACATTATAGGACGTTGATAAAAGCGATTCGTCTGTTTTTAATACGTTTTCATCCCAATCCGTTTTTATTACGTTTTCATACCGTTTTCTTTCGCTTTCAACCGTTTCTTATGATTTCCATCTGTTTCATCCATTTTGGTACGTTTTTCCTACGCTTTCGTCCGTTTTCGTGTGTTTTTTTATGTTTCGCGTCCATTAGGTTTACGTTTTTTTACATTTATGTACTGTTTTTCCCATGCGGTTTTTGTACGTTTTGAACGTTTCCCGAACATTTTCGTCTGTTTAATACGATTTTCCGTACATTTTTAGGTTTTCATCCGCTTCCTCATTGGTACGTTTTTTACGATTTCTTCATGCGTTTTTGGACTTTTCCGAATGTTTTTAAAAACGTTTTCGTCCGTCTTTTTTTACGTTTTTCGTCTTTTTTTCTGCGTTTTAACCGTTTTTTCCTAACTACGTTTTTTTATGCTTTCATATACCGTTAATGTACGTTTCGTTCATTTACGTATGTATTTCGTACGATATCTTCGGTTTCATCGTACATTTCATTCGTTTTCCTACGTTTTATCGATTTTCCGTAAGTTTCATACGTTTTCGTACCCGTTTTTTTGTACGTTTTCTATTCGTTTCCCATACGTTTTTATTTCATTTCATCCATTTTTGACGTTTCCCTTCCTCCTCCGTTTTTGTACAGTTTTCCTTCGCCCACTTTTAAAAAACTTTTTCGTCGTTAAAAAAATATGAAAACGTACAAAACATGCAAAAAACGTACAAAATGGACAAAAACATACAAAACATATAAAAACATACAAATCTTATGAAAACGTACAATACGTAGAAAAACGTAGACAAGCGTGCGAAAACGTGCGTAAACGTAAAAAAACCGTGCGAAAATTATAGAAACATGCGAAAACATTATAAAAATGTACGAAAACGTGTGAAAACGAACGGAAACGTAGAAAAGGTGTGAAAAACATTAAGAAAAAACATGCAAAAAGGTAAGAAACGTGCGAAAACCCCTGCGAAAATGTAGAAAAAAACCATGCTGAAAACGTACGAACAACGTGATAAAATTACGAAAACGTAAAAACATATGAAAACGAGCAAAACGAAACTAAAACTATGAAAAACATGCGAAATACGTAAAAAACGTGTGAAAAAGTGCAAAACGAAGGCAAAGCGAACGAAAAGCGTAGAAAAACTGCCAAAACGTAGAAAACTCTGCCAAAACGTAGAAAAATGTACGAAAATGTATAAAACATACGAAAACGTGCGTAACGAGCAAAACATATTGAAAACGTATAAACATAGAAACCATTAAAAACGTAAAAATGTGCAAAAACGTAAAAACTAAAAAATTTGTGACCATTATTCACGTTTGACCCAAGACCATTTGACCCTTGTTCAATATGGCCCCGCGCCCGTTAGAATCTGAATTTTTAAAAACTACCTGTTATAGCCCCGCGCCGTTTTTGACCCATGCCCGTTTGGCACGATTACCGCACCCCCCCTCCCTTACCCGCACCATTTTGCCACCTTTATCCACTATTAAGGTAAAACAACAATAATTTTAGGTGTTCCGACAATTCTCAAAACCATGGATTACATTGAATTTCTAGTTTGCACTAGGTTTGATTCCATATAGAATCTCGTAAGCACACTACCGCAGGGTGTTTTAGATGTTGACACTGGAAGATGAAGCGAAGTGTAGCAAACGTAAAAGTTTTACAACCCTCTCTAGGGCAGAGTACCTAACCGTTGTAGTGTAGATCAATAGGCAAGACTTCTTGGGGTTATAATCGTCTCTCTTAGGAATATTTGGGTGGCCTCAAATTGTATTTTATTAAGGTTAAGGATTGAGGAAATATTATTTTATGTATATTAAATAATTTGAAAGCAAGTAAAATCTCGGGTTTTGAAGAGGGGTTGATTAAACTACTTAATTAAACTACTCCAAATAATCAGAAAAGTAATTGATGGAAAAACACTATGGTTAAACAAACGAGTTTACCTAACCTGCACTACTGTCCCAGTTGTTTTCTCTAATTTTTAATGCATGTCACCCTTGTTAGTGTAAATGTGTAAGTATTTCCTAATTCAGGACGGGTTTGGTCAAGTCCGTTATCTAACTTGACAACCTAGACGGTTGTTTGTACCCCTGGAACACCGCTCACGTCTAATAGTAAATTCCATGGTTTACCACCCCATAAAGATTCTAGCCTAAAACACACGATTCGGATGTCGGGAAGGATAAAAGAAATAGAAAGCCATATTATTAAGAGAGAAAAGTAGAAAGGGAAAGATGTGTGTGTTTTCTAAAGAGAGAAAGACACACACTTTATGAAATACAAATGATTATCCTCACCCCTCCATGGAAGTATGGAGGGGGTTATATAGGCGTGTGACACCATAACTATCCTAACTTGACATTATTAGTCCCTATGTGTCACGCCTTACAATATCTAATGTAATTTCGTATAAGTCGACATATTTTAAGGCTAACAATCTTCCCCCAATATGTGGACATACGGAATTACTTACAATGTTCCTATTAATTACACTTACAACACAATAAGGACTTCCAAAGTGCTTCCAAAGTTGTAGATGACGTTTGCGTCTTCCTGTCTTGATACTTGTACTCCGGGTTGGATCTTCCGTGTCTTGACTTATTCTGGAACCATTGTAGTATGCATGAGTTGGATTAACTTCCCCTCAATTCATGCAGCATGTCTTGAAAAGCTTTCATGTTGGGAATTATGTTTTCCTAACTTAGTACTGTTAGTGATAATAGTTAGTACCGATAGTTATAGTTAGTACTGACAGTACAAAGTGTTAAGTACTGATAGATCGTTAGTACCGTAGTAAATTAGTTAAGAACTGTTTAAGAGATATGGTATGGATATTCTAGAAAAGATATGAATTATGCTTACACGTTTTGTAAGCCTCTTTAGGGTTAATCCTTATCCTATAAAAGGAATCCCCTCATGGCATAGTTAGATATACGATTCAATACATCCTCATATAATCGATATCTCATAGTTAGTAATCTGTAATCACTCAAACAGATTAATAGAAATTATTAATTAGTTTTCCATTCTTCTTTATCTTAAAACTTGTGTTAAATTCCGCATTAGCACATAGCAATTCATAGTCAGTGTTTCTAATAGAGTCAAACTGTAATTTTTATAAAGTTAGGCTATCACCCTTAGTAGGTTGCAAAGATCTATTCAGTTGGGACATGCACAAGTGGTATCAAAGCCGTGGAGAAACTCTAAGTAAAGAAAGAACAAAACAAAACCAGTTAACATCTCCCATTCCTACAAAACTAAACATGTTCTGGATCACAAGATGAAAATACCACCTCAACCAACCTCCCACCATCATCCATCACAAACACAAACACAACAAACTCCTCAACAGTTTCAACCATCAACTTCCTAATTCTCAAAAAGAGTGAATATGACATATGGCCATGAAAATGGAACATTATTATAGGCCATACAGACTATCCCATCTGGGAGGTTAACAAAATGTAAATGGTCCTGTAATCAATCACCCATAGATACACACAAGGACAAATCAAAGTTCATTCTGCCTCCCAAATTGCAGAAGAAAAATTATTTTGTAGCCAGAGAAAGAAGAAAGAAAAGCAAGGACCATATTGCTTATGGCTCTACCAGAAAACATCTTGTGCTAAATTTCATAGATGACTGATGCAAAAAGAGATGTGGGATGCCAATCATATCCAGATTTGTGGAAATGACAAGTCAAAGAAAATCAAAAGTAAGTCTTTAAGCAACGGTTTTGAAGGATTCTTTAAAATCAAACTCAGTAAGGCCTTCAATAAAGCTATGACCAGGGTTCCAAAGTCATTCTGAGGTCAATTAGAGATGCATGGACAGAGTGTATCCACTTGAGGAATGCAAAATCAGAAATTCCTTAGATCTCTAACCATCGCCTAGTCTCAGGTTTCCTTAATTAATGAGTGACCAAACCATGAGTGACAGTCCAGCTTTTGATGAGCTGAATAAAAATCTAAGAGTTTTTTGAGAATGAATGTAAAAGGCTCTTACTTCTACTAGCATCACCTCTAAGCACGCATAATGTAGCATTTGTCCTCTGAGAACACCAACAGTACTAATATTTTTAGTACCTAGCTTATAGTGTTTCTAATCCATCTTTTAAAAACTCACAAAATGAACAAACATCAATCAACTCCTTGCTTGTTAATCAAACAAGGATGCCCACAACTGGATCATGAGGACTTGGGAACAGCTATAGATGAATATGACTAAGAAGAATGTACTTGAAATGCAAGTTGCCAGAATTACAAAATGAGAATGAAAAGTTTCTACAAAAAGACTGGTAGAAAGCTACAATTTGATGCAAAAGAAACCGAGTTTGGATCTTTGATAAAACCAAAGTATGAATGCTAACACAAGGCCACAGAGACAGGGCATTTTGCTAAGAGGTAGAATCAAGGGAATCAATAAGAGGAGGAGAGATTGCTTGGAACTCTGTGAAATAAGGAAGGGAGCCAGAACTGGAAAGAAGGATGACTCAAAAAGCATTGGTACTATTGATGGAGAAGAGGGTAAGGATAGGGCCAGTCACTTAGAAGAAGATGAAGATTAGTCATTTTGAAGGCTGCAACACTCAGAACAACACAGAAGTAACTTCCTGTTTAAAAGAGTGTAAAGATTCTTATGCTAAGCTTAAAAACTGTATGATGCTCCAGAGAGAACAACTTAAGCGATTCAAGCATAAGAAATAAAGGCATATACTCAAGGTCTAAAGAAAGTTGAAGCACAATTAGTTGCTCATCAACAAGGACAACTATGATATGAACAAAAGATAAAATTTATAAAGATAGATTTAGATGATAAAACTGATGTACTAACATAACCATAAAGAAATGTTGGCAGAAGCCACAAAAAGAAAAAGAAGATTAAAAAGCTAACAAAGTAGAAAAATGGCACAACTCCTTTCTAAAAATCTTGGTAAAACTGCTAAAACCCAAATGAGTGCTAATGAATAAATTTAGGCTTGGTGTATGTGGAATCACAGATATGATGGTATTTTTGAGCTAAATGAAAATGAACTTTTACAAATTGTTTATTTATGATAAGGAGATTGAGTTAGAAAAACAACTTTGAAATGATAGTTTTTTTACAGCAAGGAAGAATGCATGCTGTACCCCCACCCATGACAGGGAATTATATGCCATCTGGACCTGATATTGAAGTAGATTACTCACAATTTACATATGGTCCAAAACAGACTCAACCTAGTGAATCTGAAACCCAAACAAGTGAATTTGATACCTGTGAATCTAACATTAGTACAGAACCCTCTGAATTAGTGTCTGAAACCAGTAGTTAAATGAATCTAATGTAGAATGTCCAACCTAAAGGTCTGGTCTGATGCTCCTAATCATTGAGGAGTAAGAATCAGAAGTGAAGATGAGTACGTCTATACCAAACAAAAAGAATAAGAAACATCTAGTTTTTGCTAACCATCAAGTAAAAACCCCTAGGGAAACTGTTAAGAAACATTCACACATATTAAAAATCCTAAAGCGACAAGAAAGAGTTGGGTAAGGGTATACTGTAACAGCATGTTTATGATATGTGGAGTCTTAATCATCTAATCAGAGATTGTGATTTCCATGAGAAGAGGATGGCTAAACAAGCTGAGTTAACAATGTTGTTGAAAAGGTATTCTAGTCAAAGGGAGAAAAGGCCACTTTTGGAACAATGTCAAAGAGTGAAAAAACAAAAACACTTTGACCATCAACAATACGTAACTAAACTGGCAAAATTCCCAGTTAATACTGCTTAAGAACTACAGCGTACTACGAATATTAGTACTGCTAGCATACATTTTGAACAGACAGGCAGTAACCCACTAGTACTGAGCAAATTAATGTTGCTAGGAAAGTTAATACTGTTAAGCCTATTGTGAATAATGCTAGACCAAAAGCTGGCTTTCATAAATCTGTTTCACCTTTTAGAAAGTCATTTAATAGAACAACAACACTTAGAACAAATTTCTCAAAACAAAAGGTTAATAATGTTGAGGTAAATGCAGTTAGTGCTGTTAAGGGAAAAAGGGAAATTGCTGTTAAGCCCTCAGCAGGTGGTAATTGGAGACCAAAAAGACATTACTGGCACAAAGTCTCCAAATACAATGGTGGATCAAGTCTTAGAAATTATGCTACTTTCAAAGATCCACCAGGCAGACTCAAGCCCCAAAAGGCTTGGGTCCCTAAGAGAATCTAATCACTTTTATTTAATGTGCAGGAATATCCGCAAAGAGCTTTATAGAACAAAGGGATTGTTGATAGTGGATGTTCCAGGCACCTGACTGGAAACAAGGCCCACCTTGCTGAATATCAAGACTTTAATGGTGGCCCTGTTGCTTTTGGAGGAAGTAAAGGTTACATAACTGGTAAAGGTAAAATAAAAATAGGAAAGTTAGATTTTGAGGATGTGTGCTTTATGAAAGAACTACTGCATTTCAATCTCTTTTTTGTGTCACGAATGTGTGACAAGAAGAACAAGGTTTTTTTCACTGACTCTGAATGTCTTGTTTTATCTCCTGAATTTAAGTTACCTAATGAAAATCAAGTCTTACTTAGAATCCCCAGACAAAACAATATGTATAATTTCAATCTAGAGAACATTGTTCCTTTTGGAGGTTTAGCTTGTTTAATTGCAAAGACCACAATTAATGAATCTAACAAATGTCACAGGAGGTTGGGTCATGTTAACTTTAAAAACTTAAACAAACTTATGAAGGGA
>BQNB010002903.1:0-87873 GCA_026074375.1 Tanacetum coccineum
ACTCTCCCCGACCTCGTATCTAGGACCAGGAGTAGTACGACGCGGCCTCTTACGAAGTGGTAAACAAATCTCAGGCATCTTAGTCTCATAAACAGGAGATGGTAGTGCATCTTTCTGTCTAATCCGAGCAGCTCGGGATCCCAGAGATCCCTCAACATATGTAGGGCCATTGGGTATAGGTAATGGCGGAGAGGGTATCTGAGGAAGTGGTGATGAGTATGGAGAGAGAGGTGATGGTGGTGGAGTAGGTAAGGCTAACAATCTCTCAGCAACTTCCTCGGAGAGGAACGGTGCCGGCGCCTGGGGTCGGATGGACATCCTAGCCGTGACGCGATAAGCAAGGTATGGGTCCTGGTCAGCTGAATAAGCAACAGCTGTAGGGTCGGCAGGAGCTAAGTGCTCCTCCTCCTCTGCATCATCATCATCATCATCGTCATCGTCAGATGGGTCGGCTGGATCCTCCTCAGGATCCTCCTCGTCATCCTCCTCTAGGTCCTCCTCAGGGTCGGACTCCGGTATATACCCTGGTGACTGATGAGTAGGTGAGTCAGCAGCAGGCAGTGGCTGCTCCTCAGCCGGGAATACCTCATCGTCTACTGGTAAGAACTCCGGGTAAACAGGCTCCGGAACAAATGGTACATAGATAGGTGAAGGTGGTGCCTGCTCTGGCTCCTCAGGGCCAGGCACGTAATCTGGTGATGGTGGTCCCTCAGGGCCAGGTATGTAGTCCGGCGATGGTGGATCCTGAAAAATAGGTCCCTCGACTCCTGGTGACCCCATGTCTGAATCGTCCTCAGATACTGATGTGTATGTAACCGTAGAGTGCTCAGAATCTGTATGTCTGTATTGACAATTCATAATTAGCTTATATAAGTATATAATTATTAAGTCTATCATCTTATATTCGTAAATATATTTATAAACAGTTATATCAATTAGGCTTGTATATAGCCAACCGAGCAATGCAATAATTTGTATATGAATACCCCGTAAAACCCTTTTGTAGGTTCAATGTGTTGGGGGTCAAACGGTTTATAGTCCAGCAAAAACATTTTGACCTGGTTCTCTATAACCTTGGCTCTTGATACCAATTTGTAACACCCCCAAAATGGGTCGCAGCGGAATAAGGATCCGGGGCTTGTTACTTCAAGATCAACAGCACAAGATATATATAAGAACGGACAAAAAAGTCGTTTAGATGATACATTGGATTTAAATATAAGCATATTAAAAAAGCTTAGAGCTTTACTTGTTCTTTGGTTTCATATTTACAAAAGACTACATAGATTTCCCATAACATGATAACCATATGTCTGTTACACAGTACAATCCAATACAAATCCAATGCATCCTTGGCAACATCGTGCCTATTGAACTCCTGAAAACATTGCTTAAAACGTCAACAAATTTGTTGGTGAATTCATAGGTTTATGTATTTAAATGTATGCTTGGACGCAAGGATTTCCCGTGATGTTTACAACATTATGCCAGAATCACAAAAACCTGATTACTGTTGCACGATGCTCCTGGACAACGAGGATCAACTATTTTTGCTATTTTAGCAGTTATTTTGCCCGTACGGATGTTGTACCCACAACCATCCAAGTCCGTCATGGTCAAAACGTTCGTACCCTGTGATAGCTATCACCAAAACGGGGAGGTTAATCCATATAGATTTCAATTTATAAACATTCGCGCTCACATTATGTAATTAACAACTACATCTATGCAATTGACAGTTCAATTGGTTAATGGGCTCAGGAGGGTTATCGCTACTTAGGCAACAAAATAAATCAATATACTTCAAACACTTGCGTCCAATTTATAAAACAAAGCATGTTCTCACCCCAAATAATAAATCAGTAAAACTGTAAAAGTGGGGCTATGAACTCACCTTGAGTACAGATAGTCCAAATAATCACAGATAAAACGTTACGCAAAACGTGCGATGCAACCTATTTAAATTAAGGTCGTATAAGTACTGAGTACTTTAATTAACATTGAATACAATCTTATAGTTGTTACATCGTACTATCTTCGGGCTATCATAAATAAAGAGGTCATGACATAACGTACGAGGAGTTTAGGACACTTTAAATCGTAAATCCAACAACTCATCGATACGCCATCCGAAGAGGCCTCATTATGAAAACTCCATAGTAATTTAGTACTTTGATATCCATCAAATATTCTATATGCATAATCACCGACTAATCGTTTTAGTAAAATAATATTTATAAAGTGAAAACGTTTATAAATATACTTTTCGTAAAAATGACCTAATTTGGTCGTTTT
This sequence comes from Tanacetum coccineum, assembly GCA_026074375.1. Taxonomy (NCBI): domain Eukaryota; kingdom Viridiplantae; phylum Streptophyta; class Magnoliopsida; order Asterales; family Asteraceae; genus Tanacetum; species Tanacetum coccineum. The sequence continues at coordinate 2,296 of BQNB010002903.1, forward strand.
AAGCCCGTTGCTCGCGTTTCTTACGTCCAAGTCTTCGTAGTAAGACGAGCGATCAAAATATTACATTTTCAAGTTTTTAAGATTCTGCGATGAATAGTAAATTACTGTTCATAACAGCTATATACCCGTTTTTACGTCTTAATTAGCGTAAACTCGTAATCGCGATAACTTATTCGTTTTAACTCCGATTTTAGTGATTCCTTCGAGTACGTTCTCGTTATTAAAAGATTTATAATATTTTACAAAGTTGTCCAACTGAATGAATAGTGAATTTTTATGTTCATTGTTATATAATTTATTTTATAAACTTTAATTATCGAAATTGTCGTAGTTTTTTCGTTCATAGTTCGTTCTTAACTCGTTCTTGCGTGTACGATCTCGTTAATTAAAAGTTATATCATATTTTTTGTTGTTTTAAAATTAAAGTTGCTGTAAATGAATGTAAACTTTTATAAACAAGTATTTATGTCGTAAAACTTGTTTTTTAACTTTATTTTAAATGTATCTCTTTTCGTTATTGATCGGTTTTTCGAGTTTTCTTATCCGTTATGGAATCGTCATGTGGCGTAATATTTTTATAAATATAATACCCTACTTGTCTAAGTTCGAATTTTAAACAGCCCATAAGTATTTTAGTGTATAACTTTATAAAAACTTGTTTTATGTATCATTTTCTTTAGTAGTTTACTATAAAACTCTTATAACCATATTTTAAATATGTGGTACTTATAATAATATCTAATATCATCCCTAGTCCTTGTAAATTCATTGTAACAAGTTCAACCCTTTTACTTTCATTATTTCTCACGTGAAGATAAGAAAAAACCTTATAAAACCCTCAATTAACCCTAAAACATGTTTAAATAATTAATCCTTTGGTTAACATAACTTTTTTTTTGTACTTTTCATGATATATAGGTCCATATGCATTAAGAATAAGTGCATAAATCATAATACATAAATAATAACTATTTTAATATTTAAAAGTCATTTAGTAGGTGATTTATGGCTATATTTAATCTTGTAAACTAATATAAAATTATAAAGAAATAAAAGTATAAAGGAATTAAGAAAACACCTTTGTGATGATGTATGAGAGGTGAAATATGTTTAAACCATGTTTAGGATTCAAAAACAAAGCTTTCATGCTTTAATAACCCTAGATTAGGTTTCCAAAACCCTAATCTTTACTTTTTCTTCTTAATCCTTGCAAATGATGAAACCTAACTTGCTACACCTTAGATTTCATTTAAGTTTGTTGTTGTAAAGGGTTGTATAATCTTACAAAATCAAAGTATGGATTTTGTTTGGTGGCTTATATTGGCCGTGGGTTTTGGACTTGTAAAAGAGAGGAATAATATGAATTTTGCATGTAAAGAGTAAAGGTAGAGTTTACTTATGCATGCATGGGTATTTATAGTGAAAATATCTCACTAACTTAACCATAGTTACTTTCTAACCCTAGGTTAAAGTTAACATGCCAAGTTGATAAAGGTGTAAGAGTAACTTTATTAAATATCTAGATATTAAGAAAAGTTTGAAAAGTCTTGGTGTTATCTTTATAATTTCGGCATATATATATATATATATATATATATATATATATATATATATATATATATATATAAGATGTAATATTTGGTTATTTTGAGTATTGGGTATAATCGTGGGTATTCGTTTAGGCGTAGTTAGGTTTTAGAACTTCCGGGTATGCCTAAACGTATTTTATTATGAAACGTAAGCATTTTACGTAGCCGATAAAAATAAGATGAACAAAGTCATTAATTATCCTCATAATAATCATATAACACTTGCTTGATGCAAACATTTAATCGTTTAATGCCCGTTTACATTGTATGATCATTTTCAGTTTACGCGATTTAACTTAACGTTTACGGTTTAAGAGCAAACGCGTAAAACCCTAAAAATAAATTATGAATTACATAATGTCATACAATGACCTAAAATACGAGGTGTTATATTACGACACTCTAAATTAGTTTCTATAAGGACCTGTATATGTGTTTCCTAAGGGTATGAAGTCGAACACTACGTTGCCTGATTAACATATCATAATTTGGAGACCATTTTTATTAGAAAGTGGAATAAAACTTGTGGTTTGGCTCCGACTCTTGAAATTTGTTGTTATGAAGTAGCTAATTTAGTCTAAAGATTGAGATACCTAGGCATTAATAAGTCTCGTTCACTCTGATAATTCAATCAATATCACCATTTTCAAGCTATTAACATGCCATTTATATTATTTTTGTTTGTTTGTTTTATTGCACTCATCAGGTCTTTAGTTAGCAAGCTAGGTTCTTTTTGACGTTTGTGCCTACTAGTTTATGCCAACAATGCATTAGAAGGTCTATCATCAAAGCCAGATCCTGCTTCTAGTAAATGTAAGGCAACATTATACTATTATATTAAAAGAAGATTGCTTCCCCGAGGTTTGCCTTAAATGCATTGAATGCATAATCCGGCCCGACCCGTGTGTTATTTGGGTATCTTTTCTCTCATCTGTATCACACGTGTCCTCCAAACTCAAAAACATAACAAATACGTGTCTTTTATATGCATATCCAACACACACACATACACATAGATCTGATCATATGCCAAAAACACAGACCGTCTTTCATCTTCTTCTTCAACCTATACCATCCACCGCCCCATAGTTTCCCAGAAAAAACACACACATACAAACCAGCACCATGATCTAGAAAAAAAATGGGAGATGCTTTGTTTTCAATGCTACAGTAATTCTTATGCATTGTCTTTAATCTTTTCACCTACAAAAAGAATTGCATTGGTTGCTTCAAACTGCAGGTACGAGGTTTTTCTTTTGATATTGGGGAAAATCTTAATTTTAATTATACCTTAATTTTTTTTGGTTGTTTTGTGTTTTTTGTTTTAGGAAACTATATGAGATAAGATTTGAGATCCTGAGAAGAAGAGAATGTCGGGTAAGACCAAGCCATCACTTCTTTTTAATTTTTGGTTTTTCATACATTTAAGCTGATTTTAATGATGTGTCTATTGATTACAATGATAGGGTGATTATGTTGCTATAATAGGAAGAGGTTTTATAAAGTTAAACATCAAATTTATAAAAAAAATTAGGGGTTTTAGTTTTTTTGTTTTGTTTGTTGGAATTAGGTTTTGTTTTGTGTCATTCGAGTATTATTGTTGAGCCACAGTTGCACTCAGGCTACACAAGGCTTACAAAGGTTCTTATTTTCATTATCATGGGTCTTATTGATAGGTGTTTTAGGGTGCTTGATGTGATTGGAAATATTTATGAAAAAAAATGTTTTGGGAAATTGCATCCAGTAGTCGAGTTGTCATGATTACAGGTTTAAATCTTTGGGTGCAAGCTTAGGGTGAATGTTGATAAATAGGTGGGTTTATGTGTTATGGGTGAATGTTGTTGCAACTTAGGTCAACAGATTTACTTATGATTTATGTCAACTGATTTAGTTATGATTTACCTACGATCCATTGTGATTACGAACGCTTCATTGCGCCTTGAAATATTACATGAGCCTCAATGAAAATGGTTTGTAACAAATCTACCTATTGTGTGTTGAAATAGGTTTTTTGGACTCTGGAGAATGAGAGATGGAGATGAGAAGAATGATGAAGTTAATTACGAGAGCCTTCATGTATATAAAATTATTGATTTTTTGTTACTAAGATTTTATTTCTTTGTATGGTTTGTTTAATTTTTTTTTAAGTTTGTTTTCTGAGTATGTAGAAAGACCAAAAGACTTCACAAATTGAATAATTTCTAATAGCTCTGAGTCGATATGTTTATAGGAAAAAGGCAGGGGTTTAGGAACTCATGATATAGTTAATTTAGGAAATTATGGATTAGGCTTTTGAGTTTATGGCTTAGGGGTGTTTGTTTCAGCTTATATAGCGGGCTTATGGCTTATTTGGTTTTGCGCTTATGTTTCATAAGTTCACTCTTTGTGGCTTATTTTGAAACTTTTCGGCTTACGTAAGTTTACTATGTCAGTTGGAACATATATAAGCCAATAGCCAACCTAATATTGGAAAACACGCTAACGAGATATCCCAAAGTAAATAAATTCCCATACTTTATAATATCTGATACTTCTATCTATGTATGTATGCTGTCAAAACATCATGCTTATATTCATACTATTACAGGAATACCAGCAGAATATCTACGCTTGGGAAAACGTACGTGTGCATGCAAACATTGTGGTGCGTTATTATTGGGAGCTGAAACCCAGTTCGTATAGCTGTGAGCTCATACTGGGAATCAAGATATTAAAAAGGTACGACATATTTTGTAACCAGCAGTTTAACTCTTAAAAAATATAGACCTTACAAAAAACTATATCTTTACCGTGACTCTAGGTCTTTAGCTAACTGCTACACCTGCCCCTCATTACTTTAAATTCGAAACATTCACTAATGTGACATCGCATTCTGAATTATGTATGCCAACACATGAAGGACACAGCTTCTTACTATCTTAATAGCTTATATTTTCTAACTAATTTTCTGTTTATTTATACATATTTTCAGGAAATTGAAATCTTCAAACGGCATAAAAAAGAACTTCTTTGAAGCTTGAGCTATGTATTTGCTGTTTGCTTATAAGTATTTCATTTCATCATGATATATATATGAACATTTAGAAATGCTAATATGGTTATATCATTTCGTTTGCAGGGTCCTTGAGCTTTCTAACTTATAGTGCTAATCCGTAGGACTGCACCGTCTCCTTAATTAATCGGTAAAGTTTTCTAATGGTTTTATCTTTATCATTACATAAGTATCTTGAGTTTAGTTTTCGGGTTAATATATTTCGGTTTGGAATATTTATTTATGCGTTCCTTTCGTTATTGGTTGTTCATGATTGTGCCTGAATAATTGTAATGCTGCATAAAAAATGTATATGTAGAAATGAGGGGTGTTTGAGCAGCGACCGTAGAAATAATGTTAGTTTGGTAATACAAGTGCCCCAATTAGATGTGGCTTAAGATTAGGCTTTGCAGCAATAAGGTGTATTGGATTAGGCTGCCCTGTAGTTAGCAACAAGGAGTGGTTGGAAAAGGTTATAAGACACTAAGACACTCATCGTTTTGGTTTTACATTCATTTAAAAAAAACTTGTCTATAATGATGCGTTTTGAACTTACCCTTTTCTAACAAATAGTTTAGCGAGCAGAATTTAATAGATATAAATATGAGCTTTGGTTCCAGCTAGGGTTGTTGGCCCATGTTGTAGCAGCCTGTCCTGAACGAGAACGTGAAGTCGACAAAAATTGGCATGTTATATATGTATTGTATTAGATTCAGGTCCACTCCATTTATGTATTTTTTGTTCTAGTAGCAAAAATAGTGGTTGAATTAGATTAGGAAGGATCCCTCTACATAATCTACGAACTTTTTATTCTCATCCAATTAGTTACCATCTGAATTTCAAGTTGTCTTTGTATCTCATTAGTTTTTTAATGGTTATTTTGAAGCAGGTGTGAAACCATGGAACCTCTCCCATCTGATCAGAAGTAGCAATCAGAAATAGTGATGACACATAAAAGGGTCGAGATGTGTCTATGAAGCTAGGTCCAACCACATGATCATCCATTTACATTTAGTGGCTTCAAGGTTAAGTGCAACGTATTAAGAGAACACGTAAGTGCAGTCATCAAGGTTAGCTTCCTTTCTTTTGTTCCTAACTTTCTGTTCAAGGTATCACATGATTAAACAAATCAACAGATTTGCTGAAATGGCCTTTCAATGTGTCTAGCTTAAACAAATCTGATAAACGTCACATTTGATCAATCACTTGCTGTAGGAACTATAATTGTAAATATGTTGATTACTCTAATCCAAAACTATTTTCCTTGGATATGTAATATAAGGTACATATAAGTGTTGTGTACTCATTGTTGTGCGTGTTCTGAATATTGTCAAATAAAAAGAAAGGCATGTTCAAGTAAGAATGTGTTGCATGTCCGCTGTGGTATTGAAAAATTGTTGATAAATATTGTTTTTGATTCTAATTCATTTTCTGAGTATGGAAGTTATTAAAGGATTTTATGTTCGAATCTTCTTAATTTCAACACCACTGTTCATTGATGTTGAGGTTAATGGTACTATATTTTGTAAATTGATGTGATAAAAAATGTAATTATTTGGATAAAAATATCATAATCGCACTAAGTATGTAAGGCATTAGAAACAAGGGATGTATTCTCCTTTAATCATTATCAAATCTAACATCAAATTTGAATATTATAAGTTTAACCTCAAAGGTGTTGTTCTATTTAAGATCTCAAGCCCGTTAGGATTGATAATTTTGGTTTGTTATTAGGACTCGACTCTTTGTTTGTTTGCTTATGAAGACCTGCCCCATCTGTCTAACAAATGATAAGGATATGTCATTTGGATATGGACATATGGTAAGTTACGTTGCTCTTTTCAAATTTTATTGTTTCCGATTTATGTAGATTTCACAAAACGATGTCCAAAAAAGGAACAATACATGCTGTCGTAAAATATATTATAGATCAATTATATTGTTCAAGACAAATCAAAGAGTTTTGATAAAAAGGATATGGAATCATATTGTGGATTACCTTACGTAAAGTAATATGAAACGAGACAAAATATTCTTTTTTCCGCTAACGCAGTCGATCCCTAAGCTGAGTTGTTTACTGTAGCGATACTTGTCATCATGTGACTTATTAACATTAAGAATTGCAACAGGTTGTCGAGACTGTGGTTCAAGATTGAATCTTTATATGTCGCCAACAAATTAGCTCCCGGATTAGGCTCTATACAGGGTGATGCCATAGTCTACTTCAATATATAACGATGAATGAAATCAATGTTTGTAAGTTGTTTAAATAATTTGCACCTACACACAACTCTTATGATGTATATTATTTCAGTGGTATAGAGTAGCCTTAGGTGACAATTTAGTGCTGACTGTAAATCGGCCATTTAGAAACTACAGACAATTCAACAACTAACAAACGTCCCACAGCGAAGCGCGGGTTTACCAACTCGTTATAATAAATAGCAACTACTCTAGTTTGTCTTATATGGTCACACGACATTATAAGCTGTTACATAATCAATAGCATGTAGTATGGTGCACATTACAGCTTATCACTTTATCTAGGAGAATTCTGCAAGGATTGTTGTTATTATAATCTCAGTATCTAATATTACTTGGTACACATGGATAGTCATTAGGAAAGACGCATCAAATATTTTTTTCATTTGCAGTGTATGTGGCTCACTGAGTCACTGCTGAAGGTATACAGAAAGAGTTTGATACCCAGTCGCTTAATATTTAACTTCACCTAAAGTCTTGATGTGCTGTCGTGTAGGGTCAATTATTTTGTATCAAAGTTTTTAGATTTTTATTTAGCCGACAAACCTAAAACAACACTTTAACGAGCTGTGTACCCGGTCAAGTGGATTAGCGGTATGTAGGGGTGTCAAACACTCAAGATGAAACATTATTCTTATTCTTTCAGTATTTATTAGTTATTTATCTGGTTAAACCTTTGTATGTACGTTGTCTTATGTTATGGGGGTTTTCAGCTGAGTGACTGCATTGGTTTGGTGAAACAAATATCATTTCAATACACATTAAACCAAAGAAGAAAATCCAAAAGATAGAAAAGCGGGTACAGCCAAATGATTAGAAAAACTGTATTGCCTTATCTAATCTGTCAATGCTGGTTTGTTTGTTTTAGTGCAATGATTTACTTATCTCGAAGCGGCATATCATTCTTAAGACTTAGGCGGGTCATCATCCTAAGACCTAGACACAATTAATCCTGTCATAATTAACGCGTCCGAATAAATCATCCTTTAGTTCAATTATAATCTATCTTAAGGAATCAAAGCAGTGGTGATCCTGTTAAAACCCTAGCCCAATGGGATTTTACCCACTTATTGTTTGACGGTGTTTTATATACCGGTAGTCCACTATTCAAAACTTTATCAGTTAATTAAAAGCATGATTGCTGAAACATAAACGGGTCACCTACCGGTCCAACTAAGCTCATAATTCAAAGACAAAGACAAATTGTTATTTATGATCCTATAGGTCCAGTAATATAAAGCACGATTTACAGAGCTATCCCGGTATCTAGATTACTTTTTAGATATCACTAGACCCAGTTGAATGATAGGTAGCATATTCAAACACATAAACAAGTATGAGGTGGATATAAAAGAAATTTAAACAATCAACGTTAATTAAGAAATCGATTTTAAAAACAAACAAACTTTGACTTTCATTAAGATGGCTAATTACCGAGGTTATTAGCCCACTTACATTGTAATTTTACAAGTGTAAATCATAACAATGAAGGATCGATCGTTTAGAGTGTTATAAATTACACGATGTCTTCTATGGATTCGTGATCAATGCTTGACCTTTGTGGTTGATCTTCTCTTCTAAAATTTTTCTTTAATGAGTATGGTATAAGGAATATGATATTGCACACTGAAAACTCGTTTTTGAGCATTCTATTTATAGTGTCTGAAAAAAGACTCAATACGCCGTATCTGGCAAGGTCGATACGACATATTGGGCTGGATTCCTTAGAGTGCGCGCTACGTTCAAATCGATAGTGTTATATTCCCTATTTACTTGATTTTAATGTATCTTGCGAATAGTTATCTTCATGGATACGGTGTATGTAGACAGCATGGATAGCCATTTTGGGAATTGGCTTCAAAAGCGTTTTCTTGTGAAGTCTGGTGCTGGATATGTGTATCCTCTTTTGTGGGGTACGGCGTATTGGCTGAATTTCAACAATCTTCAAAATTTCATCGTTTTAGTCTCCAAATTATGCGCCTTGTTAGGTTGTCTTCAGCAAAACACTTTGAAGTATGCATTTATCAACTTTAAACCATTAAGAAAAAAAAATACCAAAATAATGCAATAATTATATAAAAGTGGGTAAAACAGATGGGATAAATGATATAATAAAGTAACGTTATTTGATGCCATCAAGTCTATACCTGGTTAATGAAAAAACATTGTGTTTCTGTTAAGGTTAATCTTCAAATCGAGGGCTTCCTTTTTATGTTCCAGTTGTTGAAGGTTTCTTTTAGTTTGTTAGACTGTTTTGACTAACTTGATAAACGACTTAGGATTATAGATGGGATATAAATGTGTAGTATAAGGTTGGAGGGTTACATTATTACAAGGTTCCTCGTGCCTAAATTCGTCATCCAACAAGGCAGTTGAGACATGCATACATGGCCGTAACGATGGAATAAACATGCATGCTCGAACAAGTCCTCGTTCCAGTAGACACTAAGGTTAGTTGCTAGGAAAGAGAAGTAAATGGGTGTTAAATAAATTCTACAAAATACATATAGATTAAGCCAACAAATAAGGTACGACTGCTAGTAACTTTCCCCCGACCGTTTTGTGAAAAAGACTCGAACATATAGACAAACGCCATGATCACAGAAATGACAAAGACAACCTAAGTTGGCGTCCCCATAACGGTCAACTTCCCTTACATCTGCTTCTTACATATTTTACTGAATTTAACGTGGTGCTATCGACACTTTTTTACAAGACTTTACATCATTGATTTTGTAAAGTATCAACGAATAATTTCCAAGTAATTCCTTCGGTATAGACTTCTTTTAAACCGACTATGTTTTTTCTTCCTTTTTTTAATTTTTTTTCAAACAATACATAATAAATCTCGGTTTGATTCCACCGTTTTCAATATCATAATTCGTCCGGATATTTTTTTCCTTGTAACACTTTTTCTTCAGACATGACTCATAATTGCGAAAGTAGCGAAACTTACGAGCTACATAATTTCCCATTGCCTTGTGCAATTTTCCGACCATTACAGAGATAGAAAATTTTCACTTTGACACATAAAATACAAGACTTTACACGAAAGCAACTAGCAACATTGATTAAAATATGCTTAATCTACACGGTAGGCTAAGGCGTAAAGGTGTAATGAAACTTATAATATGGTGTTGAAAAAGAAAAGAATGGCTCAACAGGTTGTTCTAGGGGATTTGCTCTAAAAATGAGAGTAATAAAGGGTTATACAGGAGTTAACTGACTAGTGTAGTTAGTTAATTTTACGACATGTAGGCTATTTGGTTTAATCCTGTAAATTTATCAGTTCAACATGTTCCTCCTTTTGACCATCAGTACAATCATTGCGGTCTCGAGTGATACACCAGGACAAGTTCTAAAGTCCACTACATCACTGGCACACTCATAATTTTTTAGAATTTTGTAGATAGTTGGAAACGGAATAGGCTTAATTCTCACAATAAGTATCAAGGGTTATAGTGAACTAGGTAATGTAACTAGTGATTTTTACAAAAGTCATGCTGATTTTTTTTAAAATTTGGTCGTTTTTAAGCACTTTGATGTTTTTTGTTAAAAAAGAAGACAGTACGTTCTAATTCTCCATCACACCATTTAAGTTATTACATACGTCCTCGTGGTATAGGTAATAACTATTAAATATAAGGTAAAATAGAATTTAGTACGGAAAACTCCTGGTGTTTTTGCTCGTGATAATTCTCCAAGATGAGTCTTTGAGCAAAAAGTGTGTTGACTAGGGCTTTAGAATGCCCGGATAAGTTCAACACATGTCTTTTTCAGAATATACCATATCATAGTTTCAGTAAGGTCCTGCATAAAAGATTAGAAGACGAGTGCAATTATATCTCGCTATAATGGTACCAGAAAACAATTAAACACCACACTGTACAGGGATCAATACTCCGTATCTCAAACCCTAGGATACACCGTATGGTTCCTGTAGAAACAGTTAAATTACTGGAAATTAAATATTTAGTTTTTTTTTCTTAAAAACTAATAACGTCCAGACATCTCTATACGCCGTATCCAGAGGGGTTCGATACGCCGTATAGAGTGTCTGGGAAGACAGACTCGTGCAACAAACAATTAAAATGACCGGGTTGTCTCCCGGGAAGCACTTTTGTTTTAGTTGGTCTTTAAGTTCGACCTTTCTCCATCCTCCTTTTCTTATTCAACCTTCATAATTTGCTCGTGCTTATCCCCGAGAGCGAATTTCTTCATAATCATTTGGCATGATGTGTATTTCTTGCAAAATTTCATGCCGAGCACAACGTCTTTTGTTATATCATCATCGTCAATGATGGTAAAACCTAAAATAATAGAAAAACTTCCAACGAAAACAGGTATATCGATCAAAGTTCCGGCATGACTTTTCCTTTCATCTTTGTCCTTAATTATTGAACAATAAAAGCTTTTAGACATTAAGTTAATGGACAAGGAAGGGAGGAGGTCAGCGATAACATATTTATACCCGATTACACAAGAAAATTTCATCTTATAAGAGTCGGTTTTAACAAAAGTTGGCTCAAAATCAACATCTTGATCCATTTTAGTTTCCACGAGGTATATACTATTCATTTAATTTATATATTACATAAGTTGGTCGATTATTACATCATCCTTCCAAAAGCTTTGTTTTGCAATAAAGGACTTTTTATCACAAAGACCCTTTTAATTATGCTAGTGTCGGGCTTAATACTTTTAAAAACAAGTTTTTCCTCCCCGACCCTTAAAGTAATCTTCCTTTTGAAGACATCAATCTTGGAATGGGCAGTTGACAAGAATGGTCGTCCGAAGATTAAAGGAACATCTTCATCCTCGGGTATGTCCAAGATGATAAAGTCTATAGGGAAAATAAATTTGCCTATCCTTACTAGCATATTTTTGGCAATACATCTTGGTTGTTTTATGGTTCGGTCAGCTAGTTCTATGGTTAACTTGGTGTGAGATAAAATTCCCCGACCAAGATTGGTGTAGCTAGAAAATGGCATAACGCTCACACTAGCCCCTAGGTCAACAAGGGCTTTATCAAAACAGATATTATGGATAAAACAAGATAATGTAAAGCTCCCTAGGTCTTTTTATTTCTAAGGCAAGGTGTGATCATAAGCATCCAGAATCTTCACATCTCGTGCCTCTCTTCAATCATCACAGCTGAAGTTTTGTAGTCGTCCCGGGAAAGGGACTGTTTCCGAAAATAAGTTCATGTGCTGTGTGCCTGATACGGCGTATGGATTACATTCGATACGGCGTATCTCAGAAAAATTAGCTTTAGTAGTTGAGATCGATTTAACTTGGTCTCGAGGGTTTTGTCTCCGTAGAGCTGGACAGGCTTCCAAACCCTCTTTCTTGTAAGACCTTGCTCATCTGTCCAATTTGTATTTCCAAGGTCTTAATTGAGGCTCCTTGATTTCTTATCGCTGCATCGGTAGAAGCTCGGATCTCTTTGATTATGTTCAAGTTTTCTTCATGCCTTTTAGTTGATTCTGCCATAAATTTGGTCAGTGATTCTTCCAGGCTTGGTCATCGATCAGGATACGAAGAGTTTCCATTGTTTCGTTGGTAGAATCCTGGCCCTACTGCTCTATAGTTTCCCCCAGGTTGATAGGGTGCACCAAACTGTGTGTAATAAGCTTCTTTTAAAGTTTTTCCTTCTTCCTTTTGTGGATAATCCTTTGTATAGTGTGGTCCCTTGCATAGTTCGCATCCGACCTGAGCAGCGTATACTTTCTCATTTACTTTCTTTATTTCTCATCCGAGATTGTTGAGTTGGGATTGAATAGCAGCAAGCCCGTCAGAAGTTTTAGTACTTCTGGTCCTTGAAGACATTGTGCCATTTTGAGAATATTCAGCCATTTCTTGATGTCTATTTTAGCATCAGCAGCAGTTTTGGAAGGTATGGCACCCTTTGAGTACATGATTTGTCGAGTTGGAACATCGAGCCCATTGTAAAACAAGATAACTTCCTGCATGTCGGTCAAATAATGTTGAGTACACTCATTTGCACTCTTAAAATCTTTCCCTATTGCACGAAAAAGGCTTTCATCAGGTTCTTGCTGGAAGTTGTTGATTTCCTCCATTTTCTTTGTTGTACGGGTAGGTGGACAGTATTTGTTTAGAAACTTAGTTTTGAGAACCTCCTAGATTGTAATCGACCCTGATGGCTGGTTCCTTAGCCATCTGCTTGCAGCTACTGTGAGGAATACAGGGAAGGCTCAAAGCATGATTTGATCTTGAGTTACTTTGGGGATGTGAAATAAGTCAACAATCTCTAGAACTTTTTGATGTGTTCATTAGCATCTTCATGTTCCGAACCACTGAAAGTATTGTTACGAAGTTCTTTGAGAAATTACCCCTTCAATTCAAAGTGGGTGTCTTGGTTGATCGTGGGCCTATTAACGCCCGACCTATAATCTCCTCGGGTTTTGCTCATATACTGCTCAATTGTTTCTGTTATTGTTTCTCTTACTTCTTCCTCTGATTGTTTTTTGATGTCAAAAATGTGATCGAACTTTGGCGAATTCGATTCTATTAGACTTGGTATATCAAAAAGCCTCCTTTTTGAGCGAATTTTTTGTTCTGGGTTTTCAAAAGGTGAGAGTATTTCCTTTGTCGAACTTCTTGTCATGCACTACCTGAAACAAATGACAATAAATCAGTAGGATATGTCCCGACAAGAGAAATTAAATGTGGAATCAAAACAGATGGAGCTTTGTTCTGTTACTGTATCATATGACAGATACGCCATATTCAATTGATGTGAATACGCCGTATAGGTCTGTTGAATGCCAGTACGCCATATAGAGTTTACGGAATATGTCGTATTGTTGGAAAACAGATACGCCATTTAGACAGTAAAATTCAATACGATGTCCTGAACAGAAGGTTTGATACGTCGTATCCAAATGGTGGATACGGCGTATCAGGTGATCAGTCAGAACAGAATACTATTTAAAAACAATTAAATGTGAGAATTTAAACAAACAATTTAAACACACAATGCGAATAAATACAAAACAGGTATTTAATAATTAGATTCCTATAAAACTAATTTAATTAATGTAGAATTACTTTATAAGATTTTGGGTTTAATTATTTCATTACCCGGCAACGGCGCCAAAAAACCTGATGTGTTGTCATGTAGGGTCAATTATTTGATTATCAAGTTTTACATTTATATTTAGCCGACAAACCTAGAACAACACTTTAACGAGCAGTGTACACCGTTCCCCAAGATGGAGTTCGCCGTTGTAGGGTGTCGAACACTAAGAATGAAACATTAATCCTATATTCTATCACTATTTAATTAGTCTATTTACTGGTTAAACCTATGCTATGTACGTTGTCTAATGATATGGAGGTTTTCAGCCTGAGAGATTAGCACATGTTTGGTGGAAACAAATATCAATTCAATACACAATAAACACAAAAGAAATAAATCATAAAAGTTAGATATGCGGTTTCTATCCAAATGTTAGAAATTTGTTTTTAGCATATTAAATCAGTTCATTAGCTGTTTATTTGTTTTTTAGTGCAAAGTTTTACTTATCTCGAAAAGGCAATTCATCTTTAGACTTAGGCTGGTCATCATCCTATGACCTTGACACAATTAATCCTGTAACAATTAAAAGCGTCGCTTTAAAGCATCCTTTAGTTTAATTATAATCTATCTTAGGGAATCAAAGCAGTGGTGATCCTGTTAAAACCCTAGCCCAACGGGACTTTACCTACTTATTGTTTGACGGTGTTTTATATACTGGTAGTCCACTATTTAAATCGTTATTAGTTAGTTAAGAGCATGATTGCTAAAATATAAACGAGTCACCTACCGGTCTAACTAAGCTCATAATTCAAAGACAAAGACAAAACGTTATTTGTGATCCTATAGGTCCAGTAATATAAAGCATGATATAGAGAGCTATCCAGGTATCTAGATTACTTTTTGGGTATCACTAGACCTAGTTGAATGATAGGTCGCATATTCAAACACATAAAAAAGTATGAGGTGAATAAAACTCATAATTAAAATTCATCTGTTTAATTAAAGAAATCGATTTTAAAAACCAACCAAAAATTATACTTTCATTACGATGGCTAATACCAGTGGGCTCGGGTATTAGCCCATATCCATTGTAATTATACTGCGTAATCCATACAATGATATTGAACGATTTAGAGAGTAAAAATTACACGATGTTATTTATGGATTCGGATCATGCTAGACCTTTGTGCGGTTGATCTTCTTCTTCTAAATTCGTCTTTAATAAGTATTGGTATAAGGGATTTATGGTATTGCTCACTGGAAAATCATTTTTGAGTCTTCTATTTCTTGTGTCTGATAAATTACTCGATTCTCAGTATTTGCCAAGGTCGATATAGCGTATTGGCTGGGATTACTTGGAGTGCGCGCTTACGTTCATCTCAATCAGTGTTATCAATCCCAATTTTCTTGATTTTCTATATCTTCGATTAGTTATTTCTGGAGACGGCGTATGTAGACAGCATGGGATACGCAGTATTAGTAATTGGTAAAACGCGTTTTCTTTTTGGAAAGTCTTGGCTGATACGCCGTATCTCTTTAGTTGGATATGGCGTATTGGTTAAATTTCAGCAATCTTCAAATGTCTTCATTTTAGCTCTAAATTATGCGCCTTTTAGCTTGTCTTCACAAAACACTCCTGAATTACTGCATTTATCAACTTTAAAGCAAATTAAGTACCAAATAATGCAATAATTATATAAAAGTGGGCAAAACAGATGGGATAAATGATATAATAAAGTGACGTTATTTGATGTCATCAAGTCTATACTAGGTTAATGAAAAAGCAATGTGTTTCTGTTAAGGTTAATCTTTGAATCGAGGGCTTCCTTTTTATGTTCTAGTTGTTGAATGTTTCTTTCAGTTTGTTAGACTGTTTTGACTAACTTGATAAACGACTTATGATTATAGATGGGATATAAATGTGTGGTATAAGGTTAGAGGGTTACATTATTACAAGGTTCCTCGTGCCTAAGTTCATCCTCCTTTAGGGATTGATTCTAATTCATGTTATAACACCCTGTGTTTTCAAGTCATTGACGACGTCGTAAATCCGCAATGTACCTTTATATTGTACGCGTTTGCTTTAAAAATCATAAATGTTAAGATAAATCGCGTAAGACATAAAAATTTGCGTTCTAATGTAAACGGGCATCAACAATTAAATGTTCACATCTGCAAGGGTTATATAATTTTTAATTTGTTCTTTTTAATTTTTATCAGATATCCCGTAAAGTGTTATACGTTTCGTGATATTACGTTGAGGCACTCCCGGATCCACCAAAACTTTCTAGCTTCAACAAATACCCCACTTTTTATACACAATACATTTTGTCCTTTTTCACAAATATATCATATATATCTCTTATATGCCGAATTTATGGTCAATGGTACAAAGAAATACAAGAAACTCTTCCATTTGGTCAAAACAACACCATACTTCATTAATCTACACCTTACCTCTTTAATGCACACCATACTTGTCTCTTTGACTCATGAGACCATACCTAAGACCAAGACCCATCACTTGAACCATACCTTGTCTCCTTGACTAGGTCTTGCCATATATATACATGTATCTCTAGTAAGGAAAGATCATTCATGTTTTATCACTTAGGAATAACAATACTTAACCCCCTTTTTGCTCTTTTTAAGCTAACGGCATCTAGCAAGCATTACATAATCCATTCAAATTTTTATTCCAACCCATACTCCTATTTACACATCCATTCTAAGATTCTAAGGTGCATCCCAAGCATTGGCTATGCTTTTCCTCATGTATTACTATGAAAAGGGGAAGTTAGGGTTTTGTTAAGAAAACAAGGGTTATTATTTGTGCAAGCTTTGGTTTTGTGGCTAAATAAGGGTTTAGCACTAGCTTATCATCATCATCATACCTCATAAGGTTTACTTGAACTCTTTATGTTCTTATAATCTTCATTTTTTAGTGCATATGTTAAGTTCTAATTTAGTTTAATCTCCCTCCATTTAGGATTTTTATCATAAAAAATGAGATTTAAACTTGAAATGTCATATGGATTACTTTTATATATGTTGTTACATTACATATATCATGTTAAAATTGATGATAAATATTGATCATGTTGTTTTGAGTGGTTAACATGATTATGGGATGGATTAGGGTTTTTTTAGTTTATTTAATATGTTTCAAGTTAAAGAATTCTTAAGTCATGTTAGGTTAATTATGGTCTTATATTAAGGTTATAAGATTATTATAATAAGGTTATATCATGTTAAGAAAATATGAAAATTATGGTTATTTATGTAATAAAGTATAAGTGGTAAAACATAAAAAACAAGGTCCAAAAAATGAACCTATGTTGTTAGTTAAACATTCTGTACCAAAGTGCCTTAAATATATATCTGATTTTATATTTTTATAAGATATACATTTCCACGCGATTCCGAAAAAGTAAAAAAAGAAACTTGTTAACGGTTTATTAACGAAAAGTTACGTTAAAGACGAGTTATACGTTAATAAACGGAAGTCGTAAGAAATTTTTTATAAAACTTTTTTTTATAAATTTTAATGAAAACAGCTAGTGAGATATTTTTATTAAATAATACATATTCTTTAGGATTCCAAAATGATAAGAATCGTAATTTTTCAATTAATAAACGAACGAGTTTTGAAATTTCGCGAGTTATACGACAAATTAATATTTTATAACAACTATTTTTTTATAAAAGTTACTTATTCATGACAGATAGTTATATTTTTGTAAAACATAATAAAATTATAGAACTTTCAAATACGAGAACGTCCTCGGATAGAATTCACTAAAGACGGAGCTATAACGAATAAAATACGACATTTACGGGTTGTACGATGACGAATACGATTTTTTATAAAAGTCACGTCTGATGTGAACGGTAAAAGTTACTGTTCACCAGAGGGTCAAAATATTGAAAATGTCAAATTATGATAACTCGTCCTAATACTCGAAAAGATGGTGATAAAGAAACGTCAAAATCAGGCCTAAACGCAAATAGTTATGCTAGTTTCTAAAACGATAATTATAAACTTTTATTTACTTTATTAAACGCAAATTTTATCAAACATTAGTTGGTGATTGAACTATATAGAATTTTATGTGGTTATCAAGTTAATATATTACTAGGGAGTTTCATAATGAGGCCTCTTCGGATGGCGTATCGACGAGTTGTTGGATTTACGATTTTAAGTGTCCTAACTCCTCGTAACGTATGTCATGGAACCTCTTAAAGTATGATTAGCCCGAAATCGATTGTAGATGTATCATATATATGATTATATTCAAGTACTCGGTACTTATAAGACTATGATTATTTTGTTGCATAGATCTTTTATCGTGAAGCTTTATCTGCGATTATTTGGATTAATATGACTCAAGAGTGAGGTTCATAGCCCCACACTTTTTACAAGTTTTACTGTTTATAATTATGGGGTGAAAACATGCTTTGTTTTACAAATTGGAGCAAGTATTGACATTACATGTTTGCTAAGTAGCGTTAACCATTAAGCCATGATCATGATATGTTCATTTGCATAGATGTAGTTGGGAATTACATTATGTGAGCGCGAATGTTATTTAATAGATCTATTCGGGAAACGACCTCCCCGTTCGGGTGACTTGCTATCACCCGAACGGGGAGGTCGTTTTCCCCCGAATTGATATATTAAATAAAACATTTTCGCGCTCAATAATGTAATCCCTACTACATATATGCAATTGACAGTTCATGGTGAATGGGTTAATGGGTTATCGCTAATTTGGCAAACATGTAATCATTACTTGAGTCAAATTTGTAATAACAAAGCATGTTTTCAACCATAATTATAAATCAGTAAAATTGTAAAATGTGTGGGGCTAATGAACTCACATGAGTTCAGATATCCAAATATCGCAGATAAAGCTTCAGTATAAGATCGAAATGACAACTATATTATCATGAGGTGTATAAGTACCGTAGTAACTTGTATAAAATCTTATAGTTGTTACACGTACTATCGTTCGGGCATATATAATTTTAAGAGGTCTTGACATGGAGTTCGAGAGTTATAGGAACTTTAAAATCTCGTATAAATCCAACAACTCGTCGAAAAACGCCATCCGAATGAGGCATCCTTATTGATACTCCCAGTTATATAGTACTTTGATAACCACATAATAATTCTATATAGTTCAATCACCAACTAATGGTTTTGGTAAAATTGCGTTTAATAAGTAAAAAAAAAGTTTATAATTATCGTTTTAGTAAAACTAGCATAACTTTTGCGGTTTTTTTAGGCCTGTTTTTGAGTTTCTTATGACCATCTTTTCGATTATTAGACGAGGTTATCATAATTTGACATTTTTGATATTTTTGACCCTATGGTGACAGTAACTTTTACTTGTTCACATCAGAAGTGACTTTTAATAAAATCGTTATTCGTCATCGTACAACCCTGTAAATGTAGTATTTTTTCGTTATAGTCTCCGTATTTAGTGATTTTTCGAGGCGTTTCTCGTTATTGAAAGTTCTATAATTTTATGAGGTTTACAAAAATATAACTTTCTGTCATGAATAGTAACTTTTATAAAAATAGTTTTATAAAAGTATTAATTGTCGTAAACTCGCGAAATTCATAACTCGTTCGTTATTAATTGAAAAATTACGATTCTTATCATTTTGGAATCCTAAAAATGTGTATTATTTATTAAAAATATCATCACTTGCTGTTTATAATTTTTATAAAAATGTTTTTATAAAAATTTTCTTACGACTTCGTTTATTAACGTATAACTCGTTTTTAACGTAACTTTTTCGTTATTAATCCGTTTAACAAGTTTCTTACTTTTTCGGAATCGTCGTGAAATGTATTATCTTATAAAAATATAAAATAAATATATTTTTAAGGCACTTTGGGACAGAATGTTTAACTAACATTCATAGGTTCATTTTTGACCTTGTTTTTATGTTTTACCACTTTATACTTTTTACATAATAACCATAAGTGTTCATATTTTCTTATCATGATATAACCTTATTTTAATGATCTTATAACCTTAATATAAGTCCATAATTAACCTTAACTTGTCTAGTATTTCTTTAACTTTGAATCATATTAATAATACTTTAAAAACCCTATATCATCCCATAATCATGTTTACACAAAACAAATGATACAATATTTTATCCATCATTTTTAACATGCTATATGCTAATGTAACAACATATATTAAAGTTATCCCATTTGATCATTTCAAGTTTAAATTCATTTTTATGGATAAAATCCTAAAATGGTGATTAAAACTATATTGAAAGTAAACATATGCTTTAAAAAATGAAGATTTATAAGTACCAAAAGAGTTCAAGTAAACCTTATGAGGTATGATGATGATGATAAGCTAGTGCTAAACCCTTATTTAGCCACAAAACCAAAGCTTGCACAAATAATAACCCTTGTTTTCTTAACAAAACCCTAACTTCCTTTTTCTTAAGTAATACTTGGAAAAGCTTAGCCAATGCTTGGGATCACCTTAGAATACCTTAGAATGGATGTGTATAGGAGTGTATGGGTTGGATAAAATTTTGTATGGATTATGTAGAGTGCTTGCTTGATGCCGTGAGCTTATATAGAGCAAAAAGGGGGTTTTGTTTGTTTTTCACTAAGTGTTAAAGCATGAATGATCTTTCTTACTAGAGATACATGTATATATATGGCAAGACCTAGTCAAGGAGACAAGGTTTGGTTCAAGTGATGGGTCTTTGGTCTTAGGTATTTATTGGTCTCTGAGTCAAAGAGACAAGTATGTTGTTCATTAAAGAGTGTAAGGTGTAGATTATTGAGTTTGGTGTTTGTTTTTGACCAACATGGAAGAGTTTCTTGCATTTCTTTACACCATTGACCATAAATTCGGTATATAAGAGATGAAAATGATATATTTGAGTAAACTTTATGTATTGAGTATAAATGTGGGTATTTGTTGAAGCGTAGAAAAGTTTTTGTTGGTTCCGGGGAGTGACTAAACGTAATTTATCACGAAAAGTATAACACTTACGTATCTGCTAAATATTAAATGAACAAAGTTAATAATTATAGAAACCTTGCTTGATGTGAATTCATTTTTAATTGTTTGGTTGCCCCGTTTTACATTGAACGCTTATTTTTAGCTTACGCGTATTATATTTTTTCTTTTTTATTTTTTTTTAGCTTAAAAATTTATGTTTTATAGCAAACGCGTACAAATATAAAAGGTTACATTGCGGATTTATCGACGTCGTCAATGACTTGAAAACACAGGGTGTTATAACATGAATTAGAATCAATCCCTAAAGGAGGATGAACTTAGGCACGAGGAACCTTGTATATGTAACCTTAACCTATACCACACATTATATACCCATCTATACTTCATAAGTCCCTGTTTATCATAGTTAGTACAAAAACAGTCTAACAAACTGAAAAGAAAACATTCAACAACTAGAACATAAAAAGGAAGCCCTCGATTCAAAGATTAACCTTAACAGAAACACATTGCTTTTTCATTAACCTAGTATAGACTTGATGACATCAAATAACGTCACTTTATTATATCATTTATCCCATCTATTTTGCCTACTTTGGATATATTTACTTGCATTTTTTGGTACTTAATTGCTTTAAACGTTATAATGCAGTAATTTCAGGAGTGTCTGTTTTGTGAAGACAAGCTAATGCTGCATTAATTTTAGAGCTAAAATGATGATATTTGAAGAATGCTGAAATTTAACCAATACGCCATATCCAACTAAAGAGATACGGCGTATCAGCGCCAAGACTTCACAAGAAAACGTGTTTGACCAATTCCTAATATGGCGTATCCATGCTGTCTACATACGCAGCATCCATGAAGATAACTATTCTAAGATATAGTAAATAAAGTAAATTGGGAATGATATCACTGATTGATTTGAACGTAGCGCGCACTCTAAGGAATCCAGCCCAATACGCTATATCGACCTTGCCAAATACGGAGTATCGAGTATTTTTTCAGACACTATAAATAGAAGATTGTTATGACACTTCGTGTCTATACTTTACTTTATTGTATGCATTTTAGTATTCTTTATATAGACACCATGTGTTGTGATGATATCCATCCCTGTTACGCCTCGCGTTTCCGCCTTGGCGGGGTGTGACAGACATAGTGTAATTTTTACTCTCTTGATCGTTCGATTTTAATTGTTTGATTACGCTTGTATAATTTCAATGGTTGTAGGCTAATACCCTCGGGTATTAGCCATCTTAATGAAAGTTCAATGTTTTTTTGTTTTAAAATCGATTTCTTAATTAATCGTTGATTGTTTAATTATGTTTATCACCTAATACTTGTCTATGTGCTTGAATATGCGACCTATCATTCAACTGGGTCTAGTGATACCTAAAAAGTAATCTAGATACTAGGATAGCTCTCCATATCGTGTTTTATATTACTGGACCAATAGGATCACAAATAACGTTCTATCTTTACCTTTAAATTATGAGCTTAGTTAGACCGGTAGGTGACCCGTAATGTTTCAGCAATCATGTTCTTAATTAATTGGTAAAGACTTGAATAGTGGACTACCAGTATATAAAACACCGTCAAGCAATAAGTGGGTAAAGTCCCAATGGGCTAAGGTTTTAACAGGATCACCACTGCTTTGATTCCCTAAGATAGATTATAATTAAACTAAAAGACGCTTTATGCGGATGCGTTAATTGTGACAGGATTAATCGTGTCTAGGTCTTAGGATGATGTCCCGCCTAAGTCTTAAGAATGATATGTCGCTTTAAGATAAGTAAATCATAGCAGTAAAACAAACAAACCAACACTGAACTGGATTTAATATGGCTAATACAGTTTTCTATCATTTGGCTTGTACCGCCTTTCTATCTTCTAATTTTCTTCTTTTGTGTTTATTGTGTATTGAATTGATATTTGTTTATCCCACTTCATGTGACAATCCATCAATTTGAGATCGTTATTTTATTCTCGAGTATTAATTATAATTTTCATTTTTATGTTGAGATGTGAACTCACTATTAACCGGAAGAAATTAGGGTTTACGTTTGCAAATTAAGTAACGTCAACGAAGAACCGGAGAATCCTATAAATGAAGCCGACTCGAAAAAGATCTATTTCATTACCGTTTTATGGACCAAATGTTAGAAAGATTAGCCGAAAATGAGTTTTATTGTTTTCTAGATGGATTTTTGGGATACTTTCAAATCCCAATAGATCCCCAAGACCAAGAGAAAACTACTTTCACATGCCCTTATGGAACTTTCGCTTACCGTCGCATGCCATTTGGCTTGTGTAATGCTCCCGGTACTTTCCAAAGGTGTATGATGGCCATATTCCATGATATGATCGAAAAGACTATGGAAGTTTTCATGGATGATTTCTCGGTATTTGGGGATAGTTTTGCTTCTTGCCTCTCCAATTTAGACAAAATGCTAAAAAGGTGTGAAGACACGAATTTAGTTCTAAATTGGGAGAAGTGCCATTTTATGTGTAAAGAAGGAATTGTGTTAGGTCATAAAATATCAAAGTCCGGGATTGAGGTCGATCGAGCAAAAGTTGATGTTATAGCTAAGCTCCCTCATCCGACTACCGTAAAAGGTGTTAGGAGTTTCTTAGGTCATGCCGGTTTTTACCGACGATTTATCCAAGACTTTTCTAAAATTGCTAGACCTATGACTCACCTTCTTGAGAAAGATGCACCGTTTGTGTTTTCTCAAGATTGTATTGATGCTTTTGAGACTCTTAAAAAGAAGCTTACCGAAGCTCCGATCTTAGTTGTCCCCGATTGGAACCTACCTTTCGAACTTATGTGTGATGCTAGTGATTTTGCGATTGGTGCGGTTTTGGGACAACGTAAGACGAAGCATTTTCAGCCTATACATTATGCTAGTAAGACAATGACCGAAGCTCAAATTCATTACACTACGACGGAAAAAGAAATGCTTGCCGTAGTTTATGCTTTTGAAAAGTTTTGGCCATATCTTGTCTTATCTAAAAGTATAGTGTATACGGATCACTCGGCTCTTAAATACCTTCTTAGTAAACAAGATGCTAAGCCGAGATTGCTCCGGTGGGTTCTCCTCCTACAAGAATTTGATATCATCATCCGTGATAAAAAAGGAATGGAGAATCTCGCGGCTGATCATTTATCTAGACTTGAGAATCCTCATAAGGATGTGTTAGAAAATAAAGACATAAATGAAAATTTTCCTTTAGAAACTCTTGGAGTTATATCTAGTGGAAGTACCCCATGGTTTGCCGATATTGCAAATTTCCATGCGGGGAATTTTATCATAAAAGGAATGTCGTCCCAACAAAAGAAGAAATTCTTTAAGGACGTTAAACATTACTTTTGGGACGATCCCTATCTTTTTTGGATTTGTACGGATCAAATCATTCGACGGTGTGTGCATGGCCAAGAAGCCATTGATATCCTCAAAGCTTGTCATGAAGGACCCACCGGGGGCCATCATGGTGCCAATCTCACCGCTAAGAAAGTATTTGATGCCGGTTTCTTTTGGCCGACCATATATCGAGATGCCCATGCTATGATCAAATCTTGTGATACGTGTCAACGTCAAGGAAAAATTTCTCAAAGGGATGAAATACTTCAAAACGCTATTCAAGTTTGTGAAATCTTTGATGTATGGGGTATCGATTTGATGGGTCCATTACAGTCTTTACGAGGGAATAAATACATTCTCGTAGCCGTTGACTACTTATTAAAATGGGTAGAAGCGAAGGCACTCCCCACTAATGATGCTCGAGTTGTAGTTAAATTCTTAAAATCTCTTTTTGCCCGATTTAGAACACCTAGAGCTATTATAAGCGATAATGGGACCCATTTTTGTAATGATAAATTTGCTAAAGTAATGTCTAAGTATGGGGTCACTCATCGTCTTGCTACCGTTTATCATCCACAAACGAGTGGACAAGTGGAGGTTTCCAATCGTGGCTTGAAACAAATTCTTAAGAGGACGGTTGGTGAAAACCGTGCCTCATGGTCCGATAAGCTAGATGACGCTCTATGGGCATTCCGTACCGCTTTCAAAACACCAATTGGTTGTACTCCTTATAAGCTCGTGTACGGAAAGTCTTGTCATCTACCTATCGAGTTAGAGCATAAGGCATATTGGGCCTTGAAACATGCTAATTTTGATCTTAAAACCGCGGGTGATCACCGGAAGCTTCAACTTAATGAACTTAATGAGCTTCGTGATCAAGCATATGAGAATTCTTTGATATATAAAGAGAAGACGAAGAAGCTTCACGACTCTAAGATCAAAAACCGCATTTTCAATGTTGGTGATCGAGTTTTACTCTTCAACTCTCGTCTAAAGATATTCTCGGGAAAGCTTAAAACCCGTTGGTCAGGACCTTTCACCATCACCCAAGTTTTTCCATATGGAACCATCGAGTTATCTCAACCCGATGGTCCAAACTTTAAGGTGAATGGTCATCGTGTGAAGCATTACTTTGGAGGGGACATACCATCAAAGGTAGTCCCGGATCTCCAAACCATCCCTATGGACAACTAAATGCGGGGATCGAGTCAAACTATGTGACTCGGTTACCAAAAACAAAGCGCTTTATGGGAGGCACCCCATGCTTATCCATCTTTCTTCTTTCTTATTTCTAATGTGATGTGAGGAGGCTTGTACTCTTCTGATTCTTGTTGTTTGTGCTTGTGATTGTTTGTAGGATTAACCTAAAAATTTTGAAGACTCTCGTGTTCGGTGTTTTGTCCTGGTTCACTCGAGCTTCCTAGCCTTTGTTTGCCATTAGTTTAGGGAAATCTGATATCCTAGATTATTATCGACTAACATCTATCTTTTTGCATACTTGATAAACGGCTTTAGATTTTTGTGATACTTTCTCCATGCTCGGATTATGCATTCGACTCTTTAAGATCTATTATAGGGTTTTGAGCCTTAGACTAGGAAACATTGAGGACAATGTTTAGTTTTAGTATGGGGTGGTATATCTTTGATATGATCTTACCTACCTTTTTGCTCGTTGTTCTCACGTACCCCGTTTTCCCGCAAAAAAATTTAAAACTTTATATATGTAAGAATATATCAATTTAAAAAAATGATGAAAAATAAAAAATAGTTGATAAAAGAAATAAGTGTTTTGACACGAATGTAGGCTTTCCGTTGGTGAGAACAAAAGTAAATTTTGACCCGACCGGTTTTATATCTTAGCTTTCTCCTTAACGTGTATAGATTGAAATTTGCTAATCTTTTATACAAGGAGCTATAAAAAGCAAGTCTAGCTTGAAAAAGTCAAGATTTTGCAAGTTCCCATAATTGATTTTAAATACGCAAAGATCAATTTATTAGGCTAAGCATCCACTAGTTTCTTTCTTAGAAATTTTAAATTGTGAAGAACAAGAGATAATAGAGTAGAATATAAGTTTTGATGCTAAACGTAGAATAGTTGGATTTCTTTAAAGCTCATAAGTGTTAATTGTGGCTTTTTCTCCCATTAGCTTGTTTCACTTTTATATATAATTGTTTAATAAATAGAGTTGTGCAGTTTTTTGGTTGATAATTAGTTCATAGAAGTTTTATTTAGTTCCTTTGTGATCAAGATGAGTATACATCATGAATACTTAATTTGGCATACTATATGTATCACATGAATAAATATTTTGCTTATCCCTTAAAGAGTCTTAGGGTATATGGGGTAAATGAAATCTAATAAGTGAAATTATAGCCTTATTCATTCCTTAAAGATCCTAAGGGTATATGTAATGGATATTGTTGCTTAATTTTTGTCTTGTTTGTACCTTAAAGAGCCTTAGGGTATATGGTGCGAATAAGATTGGTCCATTTATGTCTTAAAGAGCCTAAGGGTATATGACATGAATCGTGCCTTGCTTACGTAACCTAATAAAAGCCAAATTTTGGTTGCCTCGATGTGGACTTAATTTTGATGACATTTGATCTTTTCAAAAGGGCTATGAACTAATTATTGCGTCTTAACCGTTACCCTTTATTTTTGGAATTAATAAGTATCGAAATAAAGTCTTAAAGAGCCTTCGGGTATATGACTTAAATAAAATCTTGAGATACAAAATTAGGAATAAGGGAGGAAAAGTAATACACAATTAGCTTTTATGAGTAGTGTTAGCATCCTAACTTGTATTTTACAATAATCTTGTTTTTAAGCTTGGCTTGGAGAAGTAAAAGTCGAGGACGATAAATTTATCCATTTGCACATTTTTGTGCTTTTTGTTCCGTGATCCTAAAATTTATCAATGAATAATAAAAGCAATACATTATGTCATACATAAATAAGTTGTAAGTTGGAAATTATGAAAATCATAAAAATGGATAAATTTTGAAAAATGGGAAAACGGGGTGTTTTAAATTTTGAAAAATGGATAAATTTTGTTACATTTGTAAAAATGTAAAGTTTATGACAAAAAGGTATTACTTTGATCATTTAGCAAGTTAATCATTTGTTTGCTCATACCTTAACTGATTTACGTCAAAATTATATACGACTAATAACTTGTTTACGTTTAATTTTACGTAGAATGTTTTTACATTTTATGATTATCAAAATGTAGAGAAGTCAAAAAATATAAATACCCTTTTTAGACATTATTTGTATTAACAGGTATATTGAAAGTATATTCATACTAGGTTTAGAAAGAAGTTTCGGCCTTGGCTAAAGGCGATTAAGATTTGAGTTGGCGTTTTGTTAAAAACGGGAGGATTTGTTTTTGCTCCTCTCTAAGTCTAAACCTCATTTGGAGTGTTCTCAAAATGCTCAAGCATCATGTACATACTGATATGTGAGAAATCACATATATGTTTTATACCAAAAATAACCCTAAAAAGATGAATAATAAATATATTATGCTTGTATATTGTGTATTTTGTCTTTTGTGAAGTGTAGGTACGGATATTACAAGAATCACATGAAAAGAGCCAAAATAACCAAGCCCAAATCCAATACCAAGCCCGTTTACCCCCAAGCCCAAAGTCAAATTGGTCAAACAACGATAAAATAAGAAAAAAAAGGCGCGAATGGTTACTGTTTAAACCATCGTCCCCAATTCTTAACTCTGCAATCAAAATTTAAAGGGTAAATTCCACTCCTATCACTCAATTGACGTAGCCTCAAAAGATTCTTAGTACCAAGCTCCTTGTCAGCAACAAAAGCGTCACCCCTTGATTCTAATTGGTTGATTTGACACAAGGGAATGCCGTTGACCTCTCTCCCAAAGAGAAACACACAAAGAAGGGAAATTTACACTAAATCCAGTGTAAAAGAAGCATAGGACTGACCAATGATTGGATTGCCACACTGGTTAATCCGTGTGCCTCCACTTCTCATCAAGGGCCTATGAATCACAAAGTGTAGCACTGATTAGAAGAGATCCAACGTATAATGTCATTAAAAGCTGAATAAAGATGAGCGTCTAAGAAGACCTAGAACCTTCACTCTTGCCCTATAAAAAGAAGCCTTCACTCACTCATAGGAGTGTTTTTTTATCTAGCTTTTAGTGTAGCTTATAGAATAATTTTAGCTTATGTAATTTTCAGTTTATCGTTTTCAATTAATGTAATTTTCAATTTCAGTAGCTTGTACTCAATTTTCTTATAATAAAAAAACAGCTTTTACTTTATTTTTTGCTCACAATTTTACACACTTCCTCCTGTTTACCCTATTTCTGCACTGATGATTTAAATGTTCTCTTGAATACTGTTTCATAAGCTCAAATTGTTTCATAAGCTGCTAAAAGCTCTCAAATAAGCTTAAATACTAATGGAATTGGATGGCTGCTTATAGTATTCAAGCTGGTATTAGTTCTTGAGGGTCAAGAGTTAGGATTAGATTAGGTTATTGGATTAAGCTTAAGCTGTTTTTATAAGCTCTACTTTGAGCATTCATCTCTGTTTAGCTGAGGTGGAGGTACTAATTTCTTTTCCTTTTCATTTACTATTCTGTCATTTTAATTTTCTAGTTATACTTTGCATTTAGTTTAATACTGCTTATTGTTAGCTTATATTTGTTGATTTTAGCTTAAGTTTGCTTTATATTGTTGTTAGATGCTATTTCAGTTTAATCATTAGCTTAAATTTTACTCTGCAAGTTTTTGTTCTATAAAAGTTGAACTCCTCCCCTCAACCACCCATCCCCCCCCACCCATCCTCACCTCTAGCCCTTCAGATTGCTTTCTGCTTAGCTTAATTGCTTTGCTTATTTTATTGTTGAATCTGCTCATTAAGTTCTATTTTTATATCGTCTACTATCTGGTATTAAGGATTTGTGCTCTTACCTAATCTATATCTCGTATAAGCCTCAATATGAGTTCTAAGGATTTAAAGGGGCGTTTGGCTTATGGCAGTACTAACTAAAGTTAGTACTGTCCATAATCTTTTGGTCCTTTGAATTAACTTTTAACTTCATAATTAGGTTTATAAAGACAGGATTTAAAGTAGTTGTAAGGTTTAATTAGTTTTAGTCAAAGTTCATTAGTAGTTTTTAGCATCTGTGATAATAAGTTCAAGGATCTATGCATTTTAAGCTCAATTCAGTTCTAGCTGTTTCCATAGCCCCATTAGCTCATATCTTAGTGTTTTAATGAGTTTTAAATCAAGTCTTAGGTCTAGTTTATAGATTTGGTCATTTTAAGTGCAAACTGCATTAGTAGTCAAAAGAGCCTTATAACCACTTTTAAGTTTAAATAATCAAATGGTAAAAGTAGTTGTTAGGACTTTAAAAAATCCCCCCCCCCACCACCCCGAATAGAATTTATTATTTCAAACTTAAAAATGTTTTAGCTTTTCTTATCGCCAGTTTTTTATCCCAGTCACTTACTTTAGTTATCTGTTTTTTAGCTTTCTAACCAATTTAGCTTTTGTTATTTTCATAGAGTTTTGAAAACCCAAAAAAAATATAGTTTTCTATTTGCAAATTCTAGTTTTTCAATTAGCATATCATAGCATATTTAGAGCCCCCCCCCCCCCTCTTTCAAATTCTTTTCAAAAAGCTCGTTTCTAGTAGTTTGAGGGTTCAAGCTCTCACTGGTTATATCGGCACTAAGCCCATAAGGTTCTGTTAGTTATTGAAAGATAAGGCTCTAAAGTTGCACCTTTAAGATCTGTTTGGTAGTCAGATTTGTGTAAAGTGCTTATTTGGATTTTTCAGCTTATAGCTTATAACTTTAAGTTTAATTCTTGTTCCTACTTGCTTATTAGGTTAGTAATAGGGTAGTGTAGCTTATTTTGATTCTGTTTGAGCTTATTCCAAGCTTATTTTGTTTCTTTGAGTTTTAATAAAGCTTTAAAAAAGGCTTAGTGTTTTCTGTCATAGTTATAAGCTGTTTTCTAGCTTATTAGTGATTTTCAAAAAAGTTGCTTTCACAAAAGTTCTTAGTTTTTAGCTGTTTAATAGCTTTGTTTCAAAAAAATTTGCAAAAAAAGGGGAAGCCAAGGAAGTCAGGGGTGAGCAAGGCTCGAACCCCTAACACACTACATAACCTAGCACTCCAACCAACTTTTAACGTTTCTCAAAACATACACACTCACACCACCGCGCCACACTAGAGACAAGGACTTTTCGTTCCTATGGTGCAATTCAACAATCATTTTAACACTTTTTTAAAGCTTTCTTTTTAATTCAATAAGCAATTCGAATGCTTATTTCCTTTTTCTGTGCTTATTCATTTAAGCATTTTCTTTGCTTTTATTTTTCATACAACCTTTTCAACTTTAGCTATTTTCAGTAATTTTCTTAGATTTTTATTTCAAAGTTTTATAATTTTCGTACATTTATTTTGTTTACAAACTTTAAAAAATCATAAAAAATAGAAAATAATAAAATAACAATTTTCTTTTTCTGAAAATTTTCTTTTATCATAATTTAGATTTAGGAATTAAATTTGCTTCCGTAGGACTTAAATTTAGTATACTTGCTTTTTAGTGTACGTTTCTTAAAATCCCGTTAACGTTTTTGTGCATTTTTCTTGTAGTTGATTTTAATAAGCCCTTTAATTGCTCACTGGTAGGTTTTAGTTTAAATTTGCGTTTGTAGATCTTTAATTTGATTTTTCTTTATTCCCGTTAATGTTTTTAGGTTTTAATTGTTTACTTGCTTAGTTATTTACCTTCTTTTATATGTTTTATGTGTTTTTAATTGTAGAAATAGATAATCAATTCAAAATATTTGAAACCAATTCAAATCATTGTCCAAATAAAAATGGAGTCTCAATTTCATAATTCTTGGGGTATAAACGACCTGGTGAACACTTACCGGTTAACGTACGATATTTTTGTGTAGATTTTTACTTTTAATCTTTGCCCTCAAGGATTATTAGTGAATTTCTTTATACTTTAGTATTATAAGTATATATAGTTTGACCAACATCAACTAAGCTCATGACACTGAAGCTAAACAATGTATGTATATCAAATACATATAAATGATGGTGCCCAATGTAGATGTTCAACCCGTAACATCTATGAGTCCGAAATGATATACGTTCGTCGTTTCCGGCCAACCGATAAACTAGCAAGTGCTACTTGCCCGAACAAGGATATTAATTCCCAAATAGATCTATTCATAACATTCGCGCTTACAATCCAGTAATTAACAGTTCATGATGATGGGCATAGTGGGTTATAGCTACTTAGGCAAAGTCGTAATATTTGAATTAAAATGTACTTGCATCCACCTCGCGCGCGCGCGCCTCAAATCAAAACACATCGATAGAGCGCACTCGACCGAGTTCTTTGCACTCACAACAAGACTTGCCGCCACTTATACAGTGCTTCAAGCATCCTCGAAGGACACGAACTACTACCATCCACACACTACTCGTACGTGATATAATGGAGTAGCAACGAATATGAAGCGAGCAAGGTAAATGGTGTACGCGAAAAATAATGCAAAACTCTATCCGCCCAACCTAAAAAGATTAATAGGCATATTACTAATATGTAATATACTAACATGTATGCAATCATGTCCTTAGTATTGCTCGCTATGATTTTGAGGAAATATTACTTGTATAAAATGAATTATTCCCTGAAAATTAGCCAAAATTGCTCGACTAGGGTCAATAATCTTTCTTCTCAACCTTAAATGTGTAAATCAGATAATCGGACAATTTAGAAACAATGTAGCTAAGTACTTTTATAGTTAAATTCAATCGACACTTAGTTTGGTCTCTAAACGTGGTCAAACTAAGCAATGGTGAAGTTTTAACAATATGAATTTAAAAATTAAGTTTTTATTTATAAACTTCGGGGGACTTATGACGGAAGTTTACATTCAAATTTCTGGGATTCGTTTTGATGAATTTACAATTCAAAATGTTGTTTGAATGCTAGGTCATGTCGTCTATTAACTTTCGTTATTTAATGTTTTGTCTCAATACGTCGTTTAATATTGTTAAAGAGTAGTCAAACACAAGGGTGAAACACAAGGGGGTAGCGACTAGGCTTAAGCAGAAAAACAATATTTTTGGCCAAGTGTTTTTCAGATGACTTTCGTTTGATTTTGATCGCGGATTACAAATTCATTACTCAGTATTATGACGAACCAAAAATACTTTTGAAAACTAGGCCAGGAGTACAACAATTCATCTTTTATAAGTTTTGCAATTCGAAGTCATTATAGTGACTAAAAACGAGGCTAAAGTAAGGGTGCACGACCCCTTCCGCCAACAGTTTCAACTGTTGGAACACGCAACAGCAGTACTAACTTTTAGTCCTATTTGCGAGTTCGTTACTTAACCTTACGACAAACTAAAAGTACATTTATAAACTATGTCAGGTCCACTACAACTTTTATTAATTAAGTTTTACGTTTAGATGTGATTAAGCGGGTTAAAAATGGGTGTGAATGTGGTGGTGTCGCGACCTTCCAACAGTATTAACTGTTGAACACGCGACAACAACACTAACTTGAGACTCAGTTTGCGGGCTTGATTCTTAACCGTTTTCCGTGATTCAAGTTGCTAAATAAAGCCTACCATGTCGACTATAAAACGCCCCTATTTGTTGACTCTATGTCTAAGTCTAAGTGGGTCAAAACAAGGCCTAAAGTCGACCCAACATGGCAGTTTTCATACACATAAAATAGCAGATTTGTAAGTCTATATCCCGCTTCGTTATAAAGTGTTAGAAGCTCAAATTTTGCATGTGCGCTACTCCCATACTATGTTAACGAATGATAAGTTCGGTAAAGTTTGTATACGGGTTTCTCAATGAACCCGTATACATCAGAAGCTTTAATTTCTTGTGAAAACATGACTTTCCTGGTTTTAATTTTTCAATTCGCCTATCTAAACCTATACACGACCTCCTGCGTTATGAGTGCTTATTCTAGAAAGTATAAACATCACGAATCAAGCATTTAACCTAAATGGTCACGCTAAAATTTAGGGTTCAGGTCGCATTATATTCCAATATCAGAAAGAAAAATTAGTTTTCAAATGGTGAATTCATGATAACTTTTATACATAGGTTTTCAAGCACAACTAGAGACATGAATGCATTAACTATATAATTTGATAGGGGAGTGATAACTCACAGAAGGTTGGAGAGAAAACGAGTATGGTTTTGAACCCAAACGAAAACCCTAATTGCTTAACTTCTGAAATCTGACCCAAACTACTAATCCTAACGTTTCACCATGCTTTATACTCCACTTGTGTGCTTGTAACGGCCCGTAGAATACCTTTAGTTTGCTTGAACTTCGACCAAAAAGAAAACCCAAGAGTGACGAATTTAAAATTAGCGTTTTTAGAGTTTTTGTATAAAATGTCAGGTAATGTATAAAGGTGTGGGTTTGCTGTTGTGTGGGTCGAATACCAGGAGAACAAGGAAACCAAGGTGAGTTGATGAAGTGTAAATTTGATAACCAGATGATTCTGAGTTTGCAAGGGTTATGTGAGCCATAATATACTCGAACATTTTGCATGTATAGTATCTTATTTTTGAGTCACGATATTGTGTTAATCCATATAAGGCAAGGTATTTTTAGGGGTAATACATGGTCAATGTATAGTGAAATAAAGTGGTTTACTGTTGGTGTTGCTTGGAAGCAGAAACAAGAAAGATAATGTAGGTTTTGAGGAGTTTTATAAAAGGGATCATGGGCTTTGTATAATGGGTAATAGAGTTATATTAAGATGGGATTCTTGTACATCTTTTCTAGTTGGGGACAATATCTCTAATTTGTGAAGTTGGAAGCATAAGTACACGAAATTTTTCTTTATTCTCTAGGAAGGTATTAGTTACTAGTATTAGGTTTATGGTTTAAGGAATTTTGTTGTATGTATTATTTAAAAAACAAGAAAAGAAATATAAGAATTGTTTTTGTTTACTTATTAGAATTAAACCCTAAGTGGTGGCGAAAGGATAAGAGTAGGATGTATTCGCTTTGGTTAGCTAAGTGGTAGAGCAAATTTATAATTGGTTCTTTAGTTTTGATCGTATTACTAATCACGCTATTAGAATGTCTTGATTAAATTTTTGGAATGTATAAGTACGTATAAGTATAGAACCGAGTATGGAGGTTTATATGTAGTAGACTTGCTAAGAATTCGATATTAAAGGCAAAGGCGTAAAAGTTTAAAATAAATAGTTGAATATTTATTGACGTAAAAAGGTGTGAAAATGTGAATTGTTACAGTCTCCTCGTGTTAAAAGAATTGCGTCCCGCAATTCAGTTTGAGTTGCCTTCTGGAATAGTGTTGATGAAGA
This sequence comes from Tanacetum coccineum, assembly GCA_026074375.1. Classification (NCBI taxonomy): domain Eukaryota; kingdom Viridiplantae; phylum Streptophyta; class Magnoliopsida; order Asterales; family Asteraceae; genus Tanacetum; species Tanacetum coccineum. Next base: position 36,981 of record BQNB010002903.1, read on the forward strand.
GGTGTATATACTTGTCTTAATCCTCCTAATACATGCTAAGTCAATTTGCTATCTTAAGGTGGAATCACATTGTTACGGGTCTTAATTTCTTGGTGACGGTTAAACTTGTCGACGGGTTGTCCTTAGAGAATATAAATAGAAATTTTGATTTTTGACAAACATTTTAAGGTGACTACTTATTAGCATGGCATGGTACTTTCCTGAATTATACATAGTTGATCAAGCTATGTATATTTGAGGGCTAACTGTTAACATTAGATTCACCCGTAAAACAACCGATCCGGAGGTATGGTAAAGTGAAAGAGAAATTGAGCCATGTTTATTAGAGAGAAAGGATATGAGATGGGAAGAGGTGTGTGCTTAAGAGAAAACACACACACTTTCACCTTACAAAAGTGAGCTTCACCCCTCCATGGAAGTATGGAGGGGGTATTTATAGTCCCGGGCTTGACTAGCTAAACTAACCTGACATGACTATAAATGATAAATGTAATTCCGGATTAGTCAAAATATTTTAGGGCTAACACTAACGATGCTATGCTCATTTTTGTCAAAATAGTGTCATGATTTCATAATATTTGTGATAGTAGCTTGCATATATAAATAGTGATTTAAAGTAAATTAGACGGAATTTTCACAACATATTGATTTGATAGATAATTTGAAATTGTTCGTACAGTACAATGGAATTTTTTTTAAAGAAATACAACGAGAACTTTTTGAGGTGATAGAGCATAAGCATTGATATCGTCTTCCATGTTGTTAATGTCTTGATCGGTTTCTCCTCCTCCTAAGACATACACCATTTCTCGAGCTTCAGTACCTTAGTCCTTCAACACCGGGCAATTACTCCTGTAGTGCCCTTGATTCCCACATTCATAGCAAGTGGTAGTTCTTTGGTTGTTAGCATTAATGGGATGCCAACAATCCTTTGTCAAATGACCGACTTTCTTGCAATTGGTGCACTTGGGTGCACACTCTCCATCATGGTGATAGTTGCATTTAGGGCACAAAGGTTTAGATCCTCCGTACGGTTTCTTCTCCCCAGACCTTACAGCATAAGCTTGAACCACATTTTGTTTCTTGAGAAGTTGTTGTTGAGCCTGGTTGTTGTTATCGAGTTTTCTCTTGTTCTCAGCTTGCCTTTCCGCATAAGTGCGGAGTTTCTGATCCATCAAGTCATTGGCTAACTCGATAGCATCATCAAGAGTCTTGGGTCTTGCGGACATAACATTTCCATGAATGTTATCGGGAAGTCCACTGATGTACTTGTCGACCTTCTCGGTCTCATCAGAAAGGAATTTAGTGCACATCAAGGCCAATTATTGGAAACGCTGAGTGTAACCTCCAACATCGTTTCCTTTGACCTTCAAGTTCTATAGTTAAATTTCAAGTTTCTTGATTTCACCTTTTGGACAGTATTTGTCTGTCAGCTTCTTTTTAAGAATTTCCCAAGTCATGGCATAAGCAGCATCATGACCTAAGGTTCTCACATGACCATTCCACCAGGTTAGTGCAGGTAGCGAATTTCACTTGGTTGTCAATAGCACAACCGCTGATGTGGAATACTGATTCCATCTTCTCGAACCATCGAGACAAGCCAACAACGCCTTCAGTTCCCTTGAAGTTCAAGGGTTGGCATTTCATGAAGTCGGTGTAGGAACGAACACGTGCAGGTTGCACGGGCCTTCCAGGTCCTCCACCCGAATTTTGGCTTCCGTCATCATGAGTGTTGGTAGAGTTTCTTTGTAGTGCCTGATCGATCATGGCTTGAACAGTTTCTGGAGTCATAATGGTAGTGTCTCCTTGTCTTGTTACAGGCATGATTCTTCAAATTGGAGGAGTAATAAAAAAATTTAGTTTAGTTCTCTAAGTCGTGCTCTAAAGATAAAATGTTGTGAGATGCTATGTTAATGTCTTGTAAGATTCTTTGGACCATTGTGTTATTCGTAATGTTTTGAGAAGTGTTCTAGTATTTATATAAATAATTGTTATATAAATGTAAGATATACGTAAGGAAATGTAAGTATATATATATATATATATTTAATAATATATTATATTATTATATTATATATATAGTATATTTTACTATATATATATATATATATATATATTTATTTATATATATGTTATTATATATATTTTTATATATTTTATACTTATATATATATATTTTATATTTTTATATATATATATATATATATATATATATATATATATATATATATTTATTATATATAATATATATATATATATATTTTATTTTTTATATTTATTATATATTTATAATATTTAAAATTTTATATATATATATATATATATATATATTATGTAAGCACGTATATAACCTATGTAAGCACTTAGTATAACCAACTAATGCTAAAATGGTGCATGTCATGTAAGCATGTATACCAGATGCAAACAAGCAATGTATGTATGTCCCTTGAAAAACTTTTGTATGGTGCAATGTTTGAAAATAGTTATAGTCTAGGTAAAATATGCAACCTAGTTCTCTATAACCTTGTCTCTTATACAAATCGGTAACACCCCCAAAAATGTGTCGCAGCGGAAATGATGTTCCGGGGGCATTACTTCATAATACCATTGTACAAGTCACGAGAGAACGACCTCTAAGTGTCGTTTGAAAAGTAATCTTGTATTGTTTAGACTCCAATGCACATCAAGCTAGCACCTAGCACTTAAGTACCTGAGAAAACATGTTTTAAAACGTCAACAATAATATTGGTGAATTTATAGGTTTATAAATTAAATGAGGCGGATAGCAAGATTTCCCTGTAATAGAGTAGCAATTACAATATCACAAAAATGTATTACGAAATGCACTAAGCTCATGACACTGAAGCTCAACAATGGTGCACTCTTAGCTATCATAGTGGGACAAGCTCGTATACAGGTCTCTCTCATATATGATATAACTATGACACACCTCACTTATCGAGACTATTTATCCCCATGACAAGAGCAAACAGTGTCTAGGTCTGATTGCGAGAGCCGAGGGTATATAGCATAGTCTCATACTTACAAAGACAGTGGTTACACTTTGGTCTGGTCTCAGCGCCATATAGGTCACGAATCGTCATGACTTAGGGCGACTCTTGGTGCATAATTAGTCTAACAGTAGGTAGATTTATAATCTTCATGATATGAACATTTTTGACACATGTATTGGGAATATAGAGTACAGTAGGAGGACATTTCTATACTTTCACCGAGCGTTGCATTATGGCAATCACTACGACTAGTAGTTAGCGCGAGAGGACGCGGTTAATCGAGAAGTTTGTGGTGGATTTTAAACTATGTTCTACTGTGGTTTTGTCATGATGATGTGACAAGATCGGGGTGTTGTTACGAGATCACATAAGATAAGATGCGACGGCGCCACTTAGTGCCTGCTTAGAGCAATAGCAGCTGGATTTGTGTAACAGCGTGATTTATGCCTCGAGAGTTTAAAGGTTGAGATGTAATCAGCAATTCTCACGGGTATTTTTGTGCTATTCTAAGACAAAGATACTTCACAGTCTAAGCAAAATCTTCAAAGTTCTTCTATGACATTCATTCACAAGACCTTGATTATACCAAGTGTTCTTGATTCTTGCTTCAACTCCTCTACGGTTTGTGAAGTCAAGAGGGTTATGATTCTTTTGTATATCAAGATTTGTGCTTATGACAAGAACTTCTCGAGTATATAGACGTATACGACAATGATGCTTCCTAGAGTCCGCAACCATCATAGGGGAAAATGTGTACATTCAGGACTTAATTGACTTTGATGTTACCATGGCAACATCCAGGGGGAAGTAGTGTACACTACTTCACTTAGAATGGTTTGTGAAGTATTCTGCAAATGTGAGAAGAACATTTGCTGATTTCTCGCATGCACCCCCGAACAAATATTCACCAAGCCCTAATGACAAGAAGCAATGGTCGTTAGTGTGGTTTGACTTCTACAAAATTCCGATGTGCACTTTGATGACAAGTAGAAGATTGTTCAAGCTACATTAATGTTTCAGAATCTGCTCAAGATAGGGATGTTGGTTTGGGGGAAGCTGATTTAGAAACTACACAAAAAGATAGTCTATGAAGAAAGTCTTTTCAAGATATGCTGGCCAAGGGATTGGGGGGAAGTTAATCCAACTCATGCATACTACAATGGTTCCTGTACAAGTAAAGACACTGAAGATCCAAGCTGGAGTATAAGTTTCAAGACTAGGAGAACTCAGAAGACATCTTCACTTAGAAGCACTTTGGAAGACTTTATTTGTGTTGTATTTGTACCTGATAGGAACATTGTAAGTAATTCCGTATGTCCACATATTGGGGGAAGATTGTTAGCCCTAAAATATGTTGACTAATCCAGAATTACATTTATCATTTATGGTCGGATCGGGTTAGTTTAGCTTGTCGACGTCAGGACTATAAATACCCCCCTCCATACTTCCATAGAGGGGTAGAAGTTTACATTTGTAAAGTGTGAGTGTGTGTGTGGTTTCTCTTTTCTCTCTAGCACACATACAACTTCTCATCTTTTCTCTTTTCTCTCTAATAATATGGCTCAATTTCTCTTTCACTTTACCATACCTCCGGATCTTGTGGTATAAGGGTGAATCTTAGGTATCAATTGGCACCAGAGCACAGGGGGAATTCGTGTTGTTAATCTACTGATTTCATGGTTCATAAGCTCAAATATTCATGGTTATTTTATGGAAAAAGCCCACGAATCAAAAAAATTTGGGCTTTTGGGTTGTTAATCTTGTTCTTTCCTTGATCTACATGTTAAAAAGGTTGGATTGTTACCATTCAAAGTGATTCATAAGCATCTAGTTCAAATTTTAAGCTTAAAAAGGGTTGATTTTTTTATGTGTTCTAAGTGGTGGTTTGGCTCGAATTTGATGATTCACGAAGATATGGTTGTTATTTCGTGTTTTATTCTCTTTTAATCACTTAGTATTAAGCCCCTATAGCTTATTTGAGAAGTGAAATAGCTTATTTGGTTGATTTGGCTTATTTCGTTCTTGATGTTCTTCGTGGAGGTTTGAATAAAAAAATAATTTTCTTGGTGGCGGTTTGACAAAAAGAGGGGACAAGATCCATGTTTTAAGGAAAAAGTAGCCGGCGGTTTAACCAGGTCAAAGGCGGTTTGATTATAATAATCAATTTTATTAGCCGACGGTTTGCCAAAGGTCACGGCGGTTTGCTTATATATGACGGTGGTTTGACTAAGTCAAAGGCGGGTTGCCTGAAGGTGGGTTGCCTGAAGGTGGGTCTCCTGGAGGCGGTTCCTGGTAGGCGGTTGCCTGAGGCGGTTGGGCCAAAAAGGTGCGGTTTTACCAAAAGAATAAAGCGGTATGCGCTAATTTTGGCAAGGTTTGGCTTACTATTGGAGGCGGTTTGCTTAACTTTTCACATTAACAAATCTCGTTTCCATGGACTTTTAACGACACAAGTTAAACCTTAACAAACCATTAACCTAAACCATCCACAAGGACTTATAAAACACCACAATCAACCATAACAACACACCACACAAACAACAACACTTAATCCCAAACGATCCTGAAAAGATTCACTTAAATGACAAAAGGGCTAGAGATTCGGATTACGATGACATGTGATCACGGAGTTGATTTGGTATCCCTTATTTGAGATTGAAGTTGAATTTCACAAAGGCGTCTACTATTTCAATCAATCGAGGCTTCCTTCTATTTTCTATCGTATGAGACTTGCTTGAACTATACAGTTTGATTAAGAACTTGGATATCTAAGTTCCATAATCAAGGGGTGGTTGGATGAAGACTTGGATAACTATCAATATGAAGGAGTTACGTTATAGTACTCAGTGTCACACACAGATGTCTATGTGGATAATTTCAAGAGGTGTTGTACTTCTTATACTTTTGATGTTGGGTATAAGGTACTTAGAGATTTTCTTCTGCACCGTTCTTCAATCAACAATAGTTCAAGATTAAGTAACAAATTTAGTGGATTTTACTTCAGTTTCAAGTTTGGAATATCGGGTTTACTTCACCAAGTGATCACTACAATAGTCGACAGAATACGAGGTTGGTAAGTTAGCTAGAGAGTTTAAAGGTTGAGATGGAATCAGCACTTCTCAAGGGTATTTTTGTGCTATTCCAAGACAAAGATGCTTTACAGTCTAAGCAAAATCTTCAAAGTTCTTTGAGAAGACATCATTCACAAAGATCTTGATATAGCACAAGTGTTCTTGATTCTTGCTTCATCCTTTACGGTTTGTGAAGACAAGAGGGTAATGTGATTCTTTTGTATATTCAAGAATTTGTGCTTATACAAGAACTTCCTCGAGTTAATAGACTTACACGGACAGATGATGCTTCTGAGAGTTCGCAGCTATCATGGGGGAAAATGTGTACATTCGGGACTTAATTGACTTTGATGTTACCATGTCAGCTTCCAGGGGGAAGTAGTGTATACAACTTCACTTAGAATGGTTTGTGAAGTATTCTGCAAACGTGAGAAGAACAGTTGCTGATTTCTCGCATGCACCCCCGAACAAATATTCACCAAGCCTATTGATAAAAGCATGGTTTTATGTGGTTAGACTCTACAAAATCCTGCTGTGATACCAATTGATAACATTAGATTCACCCTTATAACACAAGATCCGGAGGTATGGTAAAGTGAAAGAGAAATTGAGCCATATTATTAGAGAGAAAAGAGAAAAGAAGAGACGTTGTATGTGTGCTAGAGAGAAAAGAGAAACCACGCACATACTCACACTTTATAAATGTGAACTTCTATCCCTCCATGGAAGTATAGAGGGGGTATTTATAGTCCCGGGCTTAACTAGCTAAACTAACCCAACACGACTATAAATGATAAATGTAATTCCGGATTAGTCACCATATTTTAGGGCTAACAAATTGTATTTATAAAGTTAAAACGTTTATAATTATTTCATTAGTAAAAGTGACGTAACATTATCATTTTAAGCCAGTTTCTTGCGTTTTTTATGTCCACGCTTTCGTATTAAGACGAGTTATCAAAATATTACATTTTCATATTTTTTAGTACCCTGATGAATAGTGGTTTTTACTGTTCATGACAGTTTATAAATTTATTTTTATAGATTTGGTTATCGTAAAACCCGTAAATGTCGTATCTTATTCGTTTTAACTCTGTTTTTAGTGATTCTTTCGAGCACGTCTGTAACACCCCCAAAAATGTGTCGCAGCGGAAATATGTCCGGGAGTGTTACTTCATAATACATAGCGCTAGATACAAGAGAACGACCTCTAAATGGGTCGTTTGAAAAGTAATCTCGTTGATTTTCCTGAAATTGATGTAACATTTGTCCCATAATTGCATCACAATGAAAAGCTTGAAAATAACCCAACGAGATTTGATCATTTGTATGTAAGGTATAAATCCATAGATGAAATCTTGACAATTCTAGCCATCCATTGCACATCAAGTAAGCCAAGGCATCTAATTCACCTGAGAAAAACATGCTTAAAAGTGTCAACATCAAAGGTTGGTTATTTCATAGAGATTTGTAAGTAAACTGTCTATGTTGGAATCCAAGATTTATAAAGTATTGATTATTTCAATCATATAATAATCACTCCAAAATGTAAGAGTAATGTAGAACACAAAAGAGTTTAGTATTTTATATGCGTTTTCCTGCAATATGATGAAACATGGTTCAGAAATTAGTAATGTCAATAATATAATGGACATGAGATCGTTGATTCCAAAATGTATGGTCTACGATAACAAATGACAGTAACCACATAAAAAATATCTACTGTTGCACTAAGCCATACACGAAGCTCGACATATATGATGCAATCAATGCAAATAAAGCCCTGGTAGTTGTTTCAAACCCTAAACATCCAAATTGGTTCCGACATTAACATTCCGTTGTTTCAGTATCAGTCGAAAACTGAGAGCGCTAACTTCACCCGAACAGGATGTCAATCCCAAATAGATCAATTAAACACTCGCGCTTCCTATAACCGGAATTCCGCCGGTCAAGAATTTAACAGTTCATGTATAATGGGTAAATAGGTGGGTTTATGTTACTTAGGAAAACACATAAAACAGGTAGATGATTAACCGAAAATACTTGTGTCCAATGAAAAATTAACTGTGTTATTTGTAAATAGCTTTGAGTACTTAAATCCATAAGTAGAAAAGAGTGTGTATAAATCACGTAATTGAGTTTGTAATGTTTAATGTAAACAATTTCTAAACGTGAAAGCAAATGATATGTGAACAAAGTTATGAAACCAATTTGTAATCACCAAACCACGTAATTGTGTATGTGTAATGAGATTTGCAAAATCAAGTATGTAAAACCAAGTGTGTAGAATATTATGTAAAAGATATGTAAACAAACACTAAATAAGTTGAAATTATAATTTAAAACATCTTTAAATTATAACTTAGCCCATTTACCGTCCTTCAAAGACGATAAGAGTTGTATCTAAAAATATTTTTAGAAATTTCGCCATGACCTTCTCGTTATGTGACGTTTCCCATTTTATTACAAAACTAAACGTTTTTCACTTTTCAATCAACAAATCTAGGTTGCAAAATGCATTCGTGTTTCAATATTTATCTAGACAACATTTAAGTACTAAATGAAATAAATAAAGTCAAACCCCCTTTTAAGCGATGAACGAAACACGCCCTATGTGGGCTTTCAAAACCACAACCAAACACCCTTGTGTTGGTGTTTACCACAAACCAAACGCACCCACTCGGTGCTGCTGCCAAAACCAAACGCACCCGCTGTGGTGCTGACCCGCGAACCAAACGCCCCTGCTGTCCCAAACACCCATGTTCGCATTTCCTGCCAATCCAAACACACCCCTTGGGTGTTATTCAGCAAACCAAACACACCTTTATGGTGTTAACTGCCAAACCAAACGTCCCTATCGCGCCTGCTGTCCCAAACACCCCTGTTTGGGGTTTCCTGCTATCCCAAACACCCCTTTTGGGTGTTTCCTGCTCACCCAAACACTCCTTTATGGAGTTTCTGCACAACCAAATGCATCCTTTCGGTGTTGGGCAGCCAACCAAACGCACCCCTTGTGCGATTCTGCCAAACCAAACACCCCTACTTGGTGTTATCCCTTAAACCAAACAGCCCCCTTGTGGGCTGTTTTAATACCAAACGCACCCTATGCTGGTGGAAACCAGCCAAACGCACCCTATGCTATTTATAACACAAATCACACGCACCCTTATGGTGTTAAATCGAACAACCAAACACTCCCCATGTGGGCTGTTAACCCAAACAGCCCCTTTATGGCTGTTAACCCACATCCAAACGCACCCTTAGTGCAATCTGCATAACCAAACGCCCCCTTTGTGGTGATACCACAACCAAACGCACCCGGACCCGTATTTCAGTCAACCAAACGCACCCCTATATGTTGTTGTTTACCCAAACGCATCCTTGTGCTTTTTATTATCAAACCAAACACCCTCTTGTGCGGTGACAGCCCCAACCAACGCACCCCTTGGTGGCTGCCACCCAACCAAACGCCTCTACAGGCTGCTGCTAAGCCAAACGCACCCTTCTCGGTGCTTCCATAAAACCAAACGGACCCCGCTGTGGTGGCTGTGTGGTGGCTGCCACCCAACCAAACAGCCCTTTGTGCGGTGACAGCCCCAACCAACGCACCCCTTGGCGGCTGCCACCCAACCCAACCCGACACACACCCACCCCTCGGCTGTCTCGACAGTCACAACCGAACGCACCCAACCCTCGGCTGTTAACGACAGCCAAACCCGACGCCCCCGCGGCTGTCAACCCACAACCCGACGCACCCAATGGTGCGGCTGAGACAGCCAAACGCACCCGCTAGTGCTTCCATACAAACCGAACACACCTCTTGTGGTTGACCCACGAACCAAACGCACCTTCGTGGTGCTAAACTCACACCGAACGCACCCCATGGCTGCTGCCATTTAAACCCCAACCAAAACGCACCCTTTTAGTTGTTAATAAAACCACACGCACCCTTTGAGGTGGCTGCTGGGGTGGTGCGTGGTGGAGGTGATGTTGGTGTTGGTGGAAGGTGTTAGTGATGACGATGATATGATGATGATGATGCGATGGTGTGTTGTGGTGGTGTCACGGTGGGGAGGCAGCCGGAGGAGGGGGATGGGTAAAATGGCGCGTGGCCGCGAGTGGTAGTGGGGATCGAGTAGATCCGTTGAGGAGAAACCTTTTTGGTCTCGGCCGGAAAACTCACCGGAAAACTTTTCCGGTGACCGGAGGTGGTGGCGGCGGTGGTGGTTCCGGTGGCCGGATATTTAGAGAGGGAGAGGTGTATATAAGTGTGTGTATGTATAAGAGATGAAATGAATAAAATGTATAAGATTTATATATATATATATATTAAAACTTTATATCAAAAGTGGCAAGTTAACATAGTTTAGGGTCTAAAGTGTAACTCTTTATTATATGTTTTGATAAAAACGGTTTTTCTGGACTCATTTGAGCGACAGATAACGGATGATTCAACGCGCCGAAACATTGCGCCATTTGTTTTTTCAAATCATTTTTCTGATAAAAATGAGTATTTATTTGATGATATTTCAAAAATATTTTATAACATTAAATAAAATATCCGTTATTCGTTTTTGTGAACCGGTTACGCATTGCCTGAAATAAAAATGGATTTAAGCTCGAGCATTTGCGTTATCACAACGCTTTTCATTAAAATGATGAATAATATATTTAATATTTTGTTATAAATAAAATACTGATAATCAAAAACAAATTTAAATTGATTTGTGTGTCCGCGTTGTATATTGTTCGAAAAAATGTTTTGCGGTGTTGTTTACCCTTTTCGGCTCGTTCCATGGTCTAGGCAAAACAGAAAGTTGTCATGAATATCATATCACCATCAAATAGCTTTAGAGTCCGAGTACGTGAAAATTGCTTTAGCTGATCGTTATCTTATAAGTCAAGCAGACCCAAAAAGTCAAAGGAATATAATCGTCCATTCATATTCGAAAATTCTCGATGTTACATACCTACCCCTTAAAGAAAATTCCGTCCCGAGATTAAATTTGTGTTATCCGAAATGTGGTGACCAAGAATACCTAAGGTAAACTAAACTCCGTCTAAACAATACTCTTGATAAATTAATTCAGCAAAATTTTTAGTTTCTGGCACTTCTTAATATCCGTAAATTTTGCCTAGGTTTGACCAGTGTATTTAATCCATAGCTATACATTAGCCTGTTAAGTATTATGAGTTATTCCCTGCTAGAATGATCGTAGGACCTTGTAGTTTTCATTCTGTATCAATTTTCATATATGTTTTCAAATTATATATGAGGTGGATGCATCTCATCATGCCGCAATTTTGAATAGTTAAAATCCCACGTGTAATTGTATTCTTTGAGATTTAAATAATCAACATGCCACTAAAGAGAACACCCACCCGCAACCACCACAACTATGACCGATACTCATAATAAATATTTCAGAAAATATCATTACGAGTTTCATGATCGATATAACCGCGTTATAAAGAGAGTCTCTTAATAGTGAAAGCATCGAAGGAGAAAGTGTAGTCGCGTGAGTATGGTTGTAGACAGTTTTGAATGTTCCGGGACGAAGTCTCGTGGTAATGTTCGATGATTAACAACAGACAAAGCTAGTTGAGGTAAGTATCCAACTTACTTAGGCAGTACTAGGATGTATCGCGACCTAAGTCCTCGTACTAGTGGCCCGTAATGAGTAGTCCGACTATCTCTTTCGACGATAGGTGATTATCTGGTTTAAGGGGTTTGCATATACAATTGGATAAAGTTTTATCAGTCGGACCTGCTCCAAGTCCCAATAGTAGCGATCATAACGCATACTATAACAATGGTGAGGGAATTCCGAGAAAATCTAGACAATTCGAGACCATAATACTCCCAAAATAAAGTTAATAAATGAGAGGATCTCGCGAGAGAGCTTTATCGATAGACGGCTTATTATGTTTCTCATTCGTTAGTTCGATGAATCAGCTTCATTACTCAAAGTGTGTAACAAGTCTGGTTAGTTCCACGAACAATTCGTGATACGCGAGGATTAGCACAACAAAAGTAATAACATAAAAATTGATAAGGTAGATCCAAAGTAGCCTTAAATTCTTCAGATGCAAGACACGAATGTGTCCTCTAGACCCTTTTACGGATTCTGATGATTACGATTTCAGGTTCATACACGAAGTCATATCGGATACCATTAAGCCCACACATTTATAATTTCTATTTACATTAAATAACGTCCAAAAATTTAGTAAGTAAGAAATGAAAAAACTTATGTTCGGTGATTTATAATTTATTATTTAAATGAAGAGGCGTCCCAATCCTTTTAAATAAACAGATTATAAATCATCCTACTTAATAATTCCCGATGCGATACGCGTACTCTCATAACCTTTAAGGTGGTTGACATGACGATGCATGTGTTCTAATGAGTATGGGACGAGTGTTTAAAACTCGTCTTCGGAGACTGGGAGTAAAAACTGTCAGAGACACGAGATCAACATAGAGTACAAGATAGTTAATGATGGATGACATGACGATGCATGTGCTCTAATGAGTATGGGACGAGTGATTTAAAACTCGTCTTTGGAAGCTGGGAGTAAAAACTGCCAGGCGAGATCAATATAGAGTTCAAGATAGTTAATGAGTACCTTGGTTAGAGTAACCCAGGTAAAAGTCTCGATGAACCAGTCAACATAGCAATTATCATATAAATCCTCCTATTACAAGTCCCGCCTATACAAGACTTGTAATACTTAGATTTATACATAATCCCATGTAACCAAAAATTATAACGGTCTTCGTGTAATACAATATAGTATAAAGCTATGAAGAAAATTAATGTCCTTAGAGACCATTGTTTAACTTACAATGTCTGAGAACGAAATGAGACCATTGCGCAACTCACAATGTCTAAGAAGCAAGATGAGACCATTGTATAACTCACAATGTCTGACGAGTAGAATGAGACCATTGTGCAACCCACAATGTCTTAAAAATATTCTGATATTTATATAATAACTCTTATATAAATAAGCGTACGATATACGCGAAAGGAATGCAAGCATATATATATTATATATATGTATGCCACGTAAGCACTTAATGCAGCACGTAACGTAAGCACATAAGCAAGTAGCGTGTATGCACTTTGAAAATGTTTGTTGTGATGCAATGTTTGTGAAAACGACTATAGTCTAGGGTAAAATATGCAACCTAGTTCTCTATAGCCAGTGCTCTGATACCAATCTGTAACACCCCCAAAAATATAACAACGCAGCGGAATACCACTTGGGGTGCTACTTCATAATACACAGCGCTAGATACAAGAGAACGACCTCTAAGTGTCGTTTGAAAAGTAATCTCGTTGATTTAATCAAAATCTGAATTTAATATACATTTGTCCCATAATTGCATCACAATGAAAAGCTTGAATGTATAGACTCCAATGCACTTCAAGAAATCCGAGCATATAATTTACCTGAGAAAAACATGCTTAAAAAGGTCAACATAAAGTTGGTGAGTTCATAGGTTAGTTTAAGTATGAACGTAAGTTCCAATAAATGAATTTGTCCACTGTGTCATCACAGTACCCTGTAAAACGTTTAATGATCACTGTCTCCCTACAGTATCATAAAATGATTGTATGACCATTTAAATCCTTAAATGTCCTTCCAAAATATATGTATGATTTTTAGAAATCAAACCGTTGTAAAGCCTGCATGATCGTTTCAACCCTTGTATGTTCCCCCAAAATGTATGTATGAATATCACAATTCAAAGAGTTATAAAAATATGCATGACCATTTAAAATCCCCAAATAGTCACAAAGATGTACGTATGAAAGTTTGACCGCGATTATACCAGAGTATGCATGATAATTAAAGACTATCACGAAATATTCCAAGTAAGTATTGCCACTTTATTCAAGGCACAGCAAATATTCACGTGTGTATAACCCCATGATTACGATTACTCCAAGTTCATGAAACTAAGGCGCTAACATAAACAATGGCCATGTGCTTACACCGGATGTCCCCACCTGGACACCCTCAGCATTGAATTACTTGACGTGTGCCTACACCGGATGTCCCCACCTGGACACCCTCAGCATTGAATTACTTGACGTGTGCCTACACCGGATGTCCCCACCTGGACACCCTCAGCATTGAATTACTTGTAACATACAACCGGAGCTAATCCATAATCATAAAACTCCAAGTGATTTACAGTTTCATGGGCAACCTAAAGCTAATCCATAATCATAAAAGTCTAAGTACCCTTAACTCAAAAACTAAACCAAGTATTGTATCTCCATCCGCGAGATAAATAAAATAGTTATTTAAAAACCAAACAGGTAAACAACCATGGTAAATTGGCATTTATAAACAAGCATGTTCTCACCCCAAAAATATATGTAAAACCAGTAAAACGTGGGGCTATGAACTCACCTTGATGTTGCAGAACGATTGACAGATAGGCATCTAATATGCACAACACAACGGAAGACGAAACGGCTTGATCCGAGAAGTTGCCGTTTACTCAACGTTAAATCCCACTAGTTAAGGATAAGAATATCGTTACCTAATGGATGATTACATCAACGCGACCCGTTGATAAAAGATTTAGGTTTCGAGTGGCAGTTTGGTTTGGTGGTTGGTTTGGTAAAATAACTCAAAAGTATATAATTCATATGGTGGATTATATAACAAAGTATGTAATATATTCCATATATATTACCTTGAAAGATGAACAATTATATAATTCATATGGTGAATTATATAATAACGACCAGAAAATTAAAAGATTAATTTGAAGCTTAGTATACCTTGCAAGTATTATATAATAAGCGTGAGTACATAATTAAACCAAATGGTTTGACACGTTTTCGAAGATCACCAATTTATTAAATAAATAAGAAGTGCTTTCATAACGAAATCGTACGTTTTAAAGTACCAATTAAGTAAACTGTTTTCTAAAGTCCGTACCAAAGTATGACCTTTATATCTACTGAGGATTTATAAAACAACAATTTTTTTATAAATTGAATATTTGTGGTGTCGAGTTAATTATGAAATTATAATTAAAACATCATTAAATAATAACTTAGCCCATTTAACCGCTCCTTGAAAGACGATAATAGTTGTAACTAAAAATATTTTAAGAAATTTTCGCATGACTTCTCGTTATGTGACGTTTCCCATTTTATTACAAAACTAAACGCTTTTCACTTTTCAATCAACAAATCTAAGTTGCAAAATGCATTCGTGTTTCAATATTTACCTAGACAACATTTAAGTACTAAATGAAATAAATAAAGTCAAACCCCTTTTTAAGCGATGAACGAAACACGCCCTATGTGGCTTTCAAAACCACAACCAAACACCCTTGTGTTGGTGTTTACCACAAACCAAACGCACCCACATCGGTGAAGGCTGCCAAAAACAACGCATCTTCGGTGTTGGGCAACCAACCAAAAACGCACGCCCTTGTGCGATTCCTGCCAAACCAAACACCCCTACTTGGTGTTAATCCCTTAAACCAAACAGCCCCCTTATCTATTGTGGGGCGTTTTTAAAACCAAAAGCAAACGCACCTATGCTTGTGAACCCATCCAACATGCACCCTATGATCTTTATAACACAAATCAACACGCACCCTTATGGTGTAAAATCGAACAAGAACGCAAACACTCAAATGTGGGCTGTTAACCCTAACAGCCTCTTTATGGCCTTGTTAACCACATCCAAACGCACCATTAGTGCAATCTGCATAACCAAACGCCCCTTTGTGGTGATACCACAACCAAACGCACCCGAACCCGTATTCATGTCAACCAAACGCCATAACCCCATATTTGTTGTTTACCCAAACGCATCCTTGTTGCTTTTATTATCAAACCAAACACCCTCTTGTTGCGGTGACAGCCCCAACCAACGCACCCCTTGTTGGCCAGCCACCCAACCAAAACGCCTCTACAATGCTGCTGCTAAGTCCAAACTCACCCTTCTCGTGCTCTATAAAACCAACAGTACCCCGCTTTGGTGGCGTGTGGTGGCTGCCAACCCAACCAAACAGACCCTTTGTGCGGGACACAGCCCCAACCAACGCACCCCTTGGCGGCTGCCACCCAACCCAACTCGACACACACCCATCCCTCGGCTGTCTCGACAGTCACAACCGAACGCACCCAACCCTCGGCTGTTAACGACAGCCAAACCCGACGCCCCCGCGGCTATCAACCCACAACCCGACGCACCCAATGGTGCGGCTGAGACAGCCAAACACACCCGCTGGTGCTTCCATACAAACCGAACACACCTCTTGTGGTTGACTCGCGAACCAAACGTACCTTCGTGGTGCTAAACTCACACCGAACGCACCCCATGGCTGCTGCCATTTAAACCCCAACCAAAACGCACCCTTTTAGTTTGTGTAATAAAACACACGCACCCTTTGATGTGGCCTGCTGTGGTGGTGCGTGTGGAGTGGATGTTGGTGTTTGGTGGAAGTTGTTAGTGATGACTATGATATGATGATGATGATGATGATGGATGCGATGGTGTTGTTTTGTGTGGTGTCACGATGGGAATGCATCCGAGGAGGGGATGGTAAAATGGCGCGTGGCCGCGAGTGTAGTGGGAACGAGTTAGATCCTTTGAGGAGAAACCTTTTTGTCTCTGCCTGAAAACCACCAGAAAACTTTTTCCGGTGACTTCTAAGGGGGTTGGCGGCGGTGGTGGTTCCGGTGGCCGGATATTCATGAGGGAGAGAGAGATTAGTGAGAGTGTGTGTGTATAAATGAGATGAAATGAAAAGATATATATATATAAATTATATATATATTAAAACTTTATATCAAAAGTGGCAAGTTAACATAGTTTAGGGTCTAAAGTGTAACTTCTTTATTATAGTTTTGATAAAAACAGTTCGGGACTCATTTGAGCGACTTAACGGATGATTCAACGCGCGGAAACTTTGCGCCAGTTGTTTTTCAAAATCGTTATTTTTCTGATAAAAATGAGTATTTATTTGATATATTTCAGAAATAATTTTATAACATAATAAAATATCCGTATATTCGTTTTAGCGAACCGGTTTTGCCTCGTCCCGAAATAAAAATGGATTTAAGCCTCAGAGTAAGTCGCGTTATCAACAACGCTTTAATTAAAATGATGACTTAATTTATTTAATATTTTAATTAAATAAATTACTGGATAAATCAAAAAAAATTTAATAGTTATGTGTGTCCGCGTAGTAAATGTTCGGAAAAATGTTTGCGGTGTTGTTTTTAAAGGGCCCTTTTTCACGCTCGTTTTCCAGGTCTCGGAGCAAAACTGAAAAGTTGTTAGGAGAAAATCATTATCACATCAAATTGCTTTAGAGTCCGAGTCGTGAATAAGTGATTTAGATGATCGTTCTTATAAGTCAAGCCAGACCCTAAAAGTCAAAGGATATAATCGTCATTCATAATTCGAAAATTCTCGGATGTTACAAATATCATGAAGAGCAGTCCGAACATAATTGAGCGTGCCATCACTGAATTTATGAAGTTCATCAGTGTGCATCAATCTATTTTTGTTGTTTTGGTCCTTGTATATCACTCCTTGAGGGTCTCAATATGCAGTGTCTATGGTTCTGTTCTCGAGATTCGACCTGAATTTGTCTGGTTTGGTGAGGTTGAGCTTCTTTTGGTAACTTTTGACACCTAATTAAAGGTCTTCCACCCGCCTTTGAATGACAATACGTCTGGTGAACATACGTAATGCCACATTTAAGTTAAAACGTTGGTCAGCCTCTGTTGAACAAGTAGGAGTAACATGTCCTCGATGTCTTGTAGGCGAAGTCATGGGAAATCACCTTCTTTAAACGTGTATACCTGTTGATCCTCTCTATGAATTTCAATCTCGTCCAAGTGATCGTAGTCATACCACTTCATAATCTTAAGGCTGGTAACTATAATGATTCATTTTCTGGAGTAGACATCTTTCGACGAAGGCCTGTTGCTTGCAAACCCGTAAAATTTTTACAGTTTAGACCCAAGTGTGAATGTATCCCCCAATATGCATGTTTTATCATAACCTACCTTTACTGACTCCATAAATTTAGGAACCATGTCTTCAATCTATTGAATCTCATAAGTAGCAGCCTTTGTCTTTATTACGGAAGTTGAGTATTTTCTGCTTAAACTTCTACCTTTTAGATATTCTAGGTCATTGTTGATGAATTAATTGAAAGGGATAACATGACTACCTCGATGATTTGGAATCAGCGGGAGAGGCGTACGGAGATCGAACGAATATTGCCTGCCTTCGGGGTTATGCCAGTATAGTCATTCAGTTGTAGCTTTAAACAATTCATCAAAATGATACTCTAGTTCCGTACGACTCTTGCAGGTGCCTTTGAGTATGTTGAATGTCGGTCCAACAAAAAGTTCTTGAGTTAAATTTGTAATGTTGAGCCGATTCATGACAAATGCAGAGAAGTCGATTGGAGTATCTACGAGCTCATCAAATGAAGTACGAGGTTCTTCAGCACGTGCAATGTTACTAATCAAGGTTTGAGATGGTCTGAAGTCAACATGTTGTCTCTTATTCCAATCAAGATCAGGAGTCGGAGGTTGCTCAGGTTGTTCTTATACCAGTCAAGACTTGGAAGCGCCTCATATGACTTTGCTACCTCTACATGGGCATAACTTTCTCCTCAGGTTTATCATTGTTACACCCCGTGTCAAACTCTTGATTCGTCTGCACTCCCGATTATCAATTGTATGACTTTGCTCCACTGCATGGGCAGACTTTTCTTGATGACGATTATGTTGAGAGCGGAGGAGCCTAAGAAGATCTTGTTGACTTAGACTCCTTAGACATTAAGAATCCTCGATTAATCATCATCCATTACTTCGACTTCCTTCTATTTTCATCCCTGCTGTCTGATTCCAGCGAGGGGTCTTGATCTTTATCTATGTCGTCGTGACTCCTTTTCAGTGAGAATACTTCACCATATGTATCATCAAGGAAGCAATCTCATTGTCAGCTGGAGAAACGTTCTCATAACGAACGGTGGTGTCCATCAAGGAAGCAATCTCATTGTCAGCTGGAGAAATGTTCTCAAAGTTTAGGAGCTTCTTTCTGAAATTGGACGAGACATAAGAACTTTGCATTGGACCTTCAGTCTTTTGTGTGTCATGGACCTTCAGTCTTATGTGTGTCATTCGACCTTAAGGTTGTAAGTGTTACATGAGCATCTTCTTCTTCCTGCTCAAACCTTGACTCTTAAGAGACATTATGTTGATCTGCTCCACTCTGATCAGCATCAGTCATTTCTACATCTTCTTTCCTTAAGTTCACATTTACATCTTTGTACAATTCCTCAGCATCATCTAACTCTTCTTCATTCTCCTCAATAGCATTATCAGCATCATTTTCTTTATCAGTGAATTCATCAACATATTCCTCTCCATCTTCCTTCTTTTTTCTCATTGGACAGATTGAGATTAGTAGTTCTCATCTCCAATTAGACTCAGGGTCTATTCATGAATCAATATCATCACATCATTACCATCATTATCACAATCATCATTATCATCGTTTTTATCATCATCAACTTCAGTAATCATCCTTCATCATACATCATATCTTCTTCCGTTTATCCTACCCAAGACTCTTTGTCACTCTCAGACTCATATTTGGGTACATCAGGAACCCCTGGTTTAGTACCAGCTCCTTTATTTGTACTAGAGATCTTGCCTTGTTTCTCATCAGGAACCCCTGATTCAAAATCAGATCCATTACCTGAGCCACTTGCATGAGAGATGTGAAAGACTTTTATCTTGCTTTGTTTTTGTAACCTCTTTAAGCTAAGCCGCTTCAGATAGAGCAAACTTCTTTCTTAGAGAAAACGTTCAAACTTTGCCTTCTATCAGCTTTAAAACAGGTGTCTTCTTCTTAGTCCGTTAATGTTTAGGATGCTATCCTTCTTGGTATGAAGTTACATCTTTTCCTTAGCTTTGCCCCAGGCTTCTTGGTAGGATTCTTTGGGTGAGACCTGGGACAGTCTTCAGTTTAGGTAATGAAGGGGCTTCTTGAACTTCCTTTCCTTCTTGGGCTCTTTATCACCCACTGGCACACCAAGTAAGTCTTTGTAGGCGGTAGGAGTTCAAAATTGTATTATTTAAGCATCCTTTAGAATCAAAGCTCCATACACTTGATTGTTCTTCATTCTTGGATACAAATTTCATGTACCCAAAAGAGACTGACATCTCTATTTGTTTGTAGCATGATCCCTGTTCCTCATGAAGATTGACTTGTTTTGTGAGATGAAGTGATTGATGATGATCTTTATGAATCTAGGATATGGCATGCTTTCCTTTGAGAAGTGATTGTTCAACTGGAATGAAAATCTTCCCCAGAGTATTTAACAAAATCCACATTCTTGTAAGTGATACATCCCCGCAAGAATTATTGAGATCAGACAAACTAGCGTTTTTTCAAGTCCAGTGGTCTTTCCCGATAATGCACCTAATTGCTGACAACATGCAAATTTCTCCAGGGTTGATGCCATGTGATAAACAACAATTTAGGTAGAGTCTCAATATTATATGTGTATTCGAGTTCAGAGATGAATGATACAATTTCTTCATCAGTAGAAGGAGGTATATCAAATGGTCGATGAGGAAGTTTTGGACAAATCTATAGAATGTTACGGAATACTTCATCATTCACTCTGAACTTCTTGTTATCTAACTTGAATTGATATGATGATGAATCTTTGACTTTGGTAATTCTATTCCAGAATGGATGCATGTATATTTCTGGAACTCCAACAGTGATCTGGAATGCGAGATCGCACGACTAAGCTTTAGAGCATCCAAAAGAAACTTGATATGTTAGCTTCCTTTGTGGGCTTGAATTCGATCTCCTGTTGCGTTCGCCAATCACGTGATCTTGCCTCAGGATAACCAAGGCATATCCAGAGTCAAGTGACTGGCAGCAGTAGGATTCATGGTTCTGCTAAGAAATGCTTAATGCAATTTATAAACAGGGCACATATATACTACTAAACAATTGTAACACATTGAATCAGGCATTCAACACTAACACAGGACATAGATCATAGAAAGTCACCAAATAAGGTCAATCAGACTAACTATTTGTCAAACACAATCAACTAAGCAACACATATAAACACGTAGGCAAATTACCTAAAATAAGTCATCTAATGAAACATTATAGGTATAAATCGCTTAGAATAAAATCTGGTATAGTTTTGCCTAGGAAAGTGTATAAATCGCCTAGTTATATGGTGTGTAAAATCGCATGGTTATTCAACAGTGTATAAATCGCTCAGTTATAGAAACATGTGTATAAATCGCTCAGTTATAAGGTTTTTGCATAAATTGCTTAGTTGTAAGAACTAATTATAAATCGCTTAGGTTAATAAAGAAGCGTAACTAAATCGTTAGTACAACAGTGATTATAAAATTGGTTAGTAAGAAACGGATTTATAAATCTGTTTAGTACTCACCGATGAAAAACGCTTGGTTATAACTTAAGTAAAAATTGGTTAGTTCAAGATTGTGTGTATAAATCTGCCCAACAATAACTCGTTTGATAAATCTGTTAATACAATATTATGCCGTATAAATCTGCCTAAGTATTAATCATGTTGGTATAAATCATTAGTTTTCAAATCGTAGGGAACTTAAAATAAATCGGTTAGAGAAATTTTTATACTAACACAAACTTCAATTCTAAGCAACATAGATACACAAAACATGATCATAAGCAGACACAAACCACACATGAATCATATGAATATGAATTAACCATAAAAAATTATCACTTTAATACAAAATGAGCAAGAATCACACGAAATTACTCATACGCACATAATTTATGTTCAAGCTATGGTTTTCAAGCCCTAATGCATTCTAGGATATACACTAACACTTTCTAACCATACACCCACTACATTTTACAAATTCTTCTCTAAACCACAAATTTTCAAGGATTAATCAATCCCAAAACAAATAATCATAATGTTAATCCTTTTAAAAACTGAATTTCACGAGCTTATACACCCTAGAACTACAAAACACCCTCAACCAATATAGGTTTTACCCACTTTTGATCAGAGAACCCTAGATCAATTTTCTAGGTTTTCCGAGATCAAAAACGCGATTCAACCTAATTCCTTTGAAGATAATATGTTTAGGGAGTTGGTGAACACTTTGGTAGTATTAATCTTACAGATGAAACGGACTGGATTTGTGGATCTTAAAGTTGGCACGCGTTTAAGCAATGGAAAGAGGAAACAAAATTAAAAGTGTTTGTGTAGTGTGTTGACGAACGGGGCAAAGGGGGTGTTTGTGTTTGAACTTTAAGAGTTTGACACAAATTCCCCTTGAACTTCGAATCCTTATGCATTTTCCATCCACTGACTTTGTTCTCAGGACAAAGTAATAGTTAACTAACGTCACAAATAGTCCAAAAGTTTACACTACAATGCTTATCTAACTTATTTTTTTGCAATTAAGGTCCTAAAGGCATAAAACATAACATATAAGGCAACAAATAAGTAAACTTATTAACTCCCTTTTATTGTTAACACCTATATTGTTTAAAAAACCTTTTCATTTTGACATTATCCCCCCCTTAAACAATGACCACCGTTTTCTCTATTTAAAAGCTGATAGTCAGTTGTTTAGTGGGTCAAATGTCTTGAAAATGATTTCTAAATGAATTTTTTATATTAATGTTTTATTCTGAAAACAACACCATAAAAATAATAAGATTTCTCTTATTTTAACAAATAAGCGCACTGACACGTACACTAATGGTATAAAAAAGCCCGGGTTGTGCTGCAAAGTAAGCATAAGCCATTGAATGAATATTAAAAAATAAAAAAATAAAAAATGAAGTAATTCTTCCCGAGAAAAATAAAATATCCCGTTGTGAGGACGAAGTTTTTCCTTTTGAAATACTTGCCTATAAGAATGATGACATCGGGTTTTACTAACGGAAAAATAATAGCAAGCATTTTGCATATCGTAAAAGCTTTTGCTCAAACTTTATTTACAGCCTCGTATCATTATTAAATGACATTTCTAAGGCCGTAAATGTTATCGATTTTTAGAAGACATGCCAGAGATACATATTTTTATATTTTGCTTAGAAACGATGTGACGAAGACTTGACGAATCTAGCAAAGGCGTGTGATCTAACTTATGGTGCTCAATGCTCACATTTGCTATCACTTTGTTCTGGTGTCTCATAGAAGATGAGGATAATTGTCAAGAGATTGTGATCTACTTATATTTCACAGATTTATTTATAGGTTTGAAGTCACGTGGATAGTACAAGATATAAGACACAAGTTTGGGATATTCTACTTCAGCATCAAGTTCGTTATATTTAGTTTTCTTCATCAGTAATCATTACATAGAGCCTACAAAATTGAAGATTCAATAAATGGTTAACATATGGGTTTCAGGGGAAGCTTAATGTTAAAATGTTTAACCATTTATATGCTACATCGAGGTGAAGGTTTTTACTACTACTAGCCTTTGTTATTACTGCTAGTGTAAGTTTCTACTGCTCAAGTTCATTTTTCTTAAGGTGCGTAATGGAGGGCAATTTGGGTCATTGGAATACTTGGATTAGAAGTGTAATATTGGTTCGTAGTTGTGAAGATCAAAGTTGCATACTTTAGTCTCCTATTTGATATTGACAAAAAGGGGAAGAAGATTTGATGATTTGCAACTTGTAGATCATTGATAGCTTAAAGGGAAGTTTTCATTCGTATATTAACTTCAGGGGAAGTTTGTGCTTATTTGGTTTTATCATTATCAACTAGGGGAAGATTGTTGGGATTTATATTTGAGTTGATAAGACAAAACACGAATGAAACAAGATGGACCAAAGTTGTCATTGTGGGATTCTACAAAATGTAGGAGATAATGAAGATTTGGTCAAAAAGAAGATAAAGATGAATACTAATAAGGAGATAAAGATGAATATTTAATTTATTTTATCATTAATATCTTTTATTAGTTTTCATGTAAGCCTTGACTCCTTATGCTATAAAAGGAGGTCCAGGCATATTGTTTTAGTCATCTAGAAAAGTGTGTGCACATCATATGAGAGTCGTATAAACACAAAGGTGTCGTGTATGTTTGTATAGTAGAGTAAAATATTATAGACGTCTATAGTTTAGCCTCAAGGATTGTAAATCCCTGTTACTAGTTAGAGTAACCGATCTATTCTGATCAAATAGTATTCGGGGCTAGGAATGTTTGGTAAAACCTTCATAACATTGTTCTTTATATGTTTATTCCATTGTACAAAATATGTTATCAATGTTATTATATCCTAGATTAAAGTTCTAAACAAACTGAGCTTACAACGATCTTTACGTTTTCAACAGCCAACTCTTTTTATTAAACTTAAGGATGCTAATGGATTAATTTGTTGTATATACTATATTCAGATAACATGTAAGAGGCAGGACCAAGCGTTACTGAGAAGCCCACAAATGGATCAGTACATCTCCACTTAGACTTGGAAAACGACAATGATGATATGATGTTAGATGCATCATCAGTTAGAGATCTCGACCAACCGTTCGAGGTTTCTCATAGGAGACAAGTTTTCAGCTGATAGTGGCAAATAATATTTAGAGCTGACATATTCTGCCAGAATGAAAGTCCATTTCACAAGAGAGGTAATAAAATGATACGGATTCTGTAATGAGTGTTATTTTTTCATTAAAAGACCATAATATTTATAAGATTCTAATTTAGTGTGAAATATGTTAGTATTGTTTGTACTCATTTTTAGAAATTTGGACCCGTTAACATATGAATGGGTAATCTGGGTTATGTTTTTGTTACTTATGGATTAAATGAGATATAGTCAGTTAAGGCACAAACTGAATTTTTGATATGCAAAACCTCCTAAATGTCTAAATTATATAATTCATAACACCATGTTTTTGTAGACTAATTATTTTTTAAATGATTTCTTAATGTGTCTTTGATCGGGTAATAAAGCGATACGAAAATAGACAAATGCTATCAGCAGCCCCATCTTTGATTGATATCGACAATGGTGACGCAATGTAACAAGAATCCATTCGAATGAGCCACAAGCAGCATCAGCGGATAGCACAAAAACTTAATGTTTGTGCATCACATTTTTACTAGGCCCATATATAAGAAAAACCCACGCTTCATGACTTTTTATGATCGTAGCCTGTAGGTAAATCATTTACTTTGTTTTTATGTTGTTTTCAAGCTGACGTTCTCTAACGGAGTTCTTCCTGATATTCATTTTTACACAGGAATGATGTACGATTTGCGTTGAGTGGGTTAAGGTTACAATGAAGGATGTGATTGGTGTTTCTATCAGGTATCTTTTATCATGATCTTCGCAGGTTTATAGCCTATGGTAACTTTGATTATAATTTTTATTCTTCGTGTTTTGGAAAGGTCATCCCAGGCATATGTGGGACACAAAAATATTGTCACAATGTCAAAACATTTCAGCAGGCAGCCAATGTGCTGACAATATATATTTTTGGATAAAGTAAGTAACCACGCATTGTATTGCCTTTTTTGGCTGATGAAATGCTAAAATGTCAATTTTAATATGGTGCAGGTATTTGTTAGCTTTGGTTTCACAGTCTTTCTGGGATATTAGCTTGGTACGAAGAATATTGGATGGAACTACGAATCTTTGCTTATAGTTCTGCTGGATGATTCGGACCTATGAAACTAATGTAAAACATGAATGAACTCGAGCGCATTAGTTGAGGTATCTTCGCTAGCTCAACAACGAACTTTTTTTCACCTTATGATGGTTTATTGTAAGTGCTAAAGATTCAATAATTCATACCACTTTTTCTTAATAAGTTATGACTTTTAGTAGTATCAGTAGAAGTGAAAAGCAGATGGGTCAAGTATGGATTGTGTTCTATCAATTTCAAATCTTCTTTAAATGTATTCTTTAACCTGTTATGTAAAGTGGATAAGCTAGTGTTTGGGGAAGCTTAATTGTGGATCATGTCGTGTAGGTTGGTCTCATGAATGTGGATATATTTAATTGACAAAACTGTTGATGAAGGCTTTATCTCGCCGAATCATTGTGTTTGTCATTTGTTTGCTTTTCTACTGCTTACTCAATTGATTTATAGATATCTAGGCCACGTTTTGTTTGATAATTTTTTAAGCTGGTCTAGTTTAGTTTTTATACTTGGGCCACGATTTGTAACTTGGTTCAATATTAATTTGTAGGATGGGTTTGGATCATTAAAAAGCAAACTGGGCTTTTTCTTAATAGTTTTTCTTAGGATTTGGATTAAATCACTGCTGGGCCTTTTGTTTAGTATGAATTTAGAATTGGGCAGTTAAGATTTAATTTGGCTAGCAAATTTCAATTGATATAACTAATAACTGTTAACAGTTTTATTATTCTTGTGTTTTTTTGGTACCCGGTCAACTCATGAGGCGCGGAGCTTAAGAGTTTATTTAGCTAGACCGACTTTGACTAGTTGATTTAGTTAAATAAATCGGGTGGTATTCGTTTAATTGCGGGTCTCCAATTCGGTTCATTTTCTATTCCTTTTTCAATTAATTAGTGTAGCTTTATTTTTAAAATGTTTAGTTTTTATTTCATTATGAGTATTGAGTAGATTTGGTAGTGCTTGTTAAGTGATTAGTGATTTGCGCACCTCCATCTTCTTGGTGAGGCGGTTTTATATAAAGATTTTAAAAAACAATCACTCCCGCCTACGCCTAAAATGTTTTGTCTTTTCGATTTACATTTCGTCATTTATTTTTAATGCATTTAATTTTCGCCGGTGCATTCTTCTGTGTGTCTTATGCATTTCAATATTTTACTTGTATTACTTCGTTAACCTAAGGCCCAGCCCTTAATGAACATTTCACGTCACTTAGCAAGCATTTTAGCCATTTATATTTTTAGATCATTTTTAGTGTAATCATGTAAGTTTCAAATATTAGTTTAATTTTTAGTATAAAAAATTAGTTTAAAACCAAGAGTTTAGCTTCCCTTTTTATATGCTTTTCCTTTTAGTAGACTTAGAAAACCAAATCAAAAAACTTTTATGCTATTCAAGCTCGATTTACAACTTGAACGTGGATTTCCGTTCACCTCTCGTCGAGGAAACGACCCAGAAGGTTTTTGAGATATCGCTTTGGTTAAAAGTGAATTTCTTGAACCCGCGGTAATTCCTACTACTATCTATAATTGGCCTATCCTAATTATTACGTATCTATATACTATATTATATATTTTATACGTGTTAGTTTGGACAGATCAATCTTCTTGGAAATCTTCAGTAATCTTCCATCATTTGAAGAATTCCTCCTTTGTCTTTTAAGTCCTTCATCTTTCATATGTTTTGTCTTATCAACTCAAATATAATTCCCAACAGTATATAATTAAACACAAAAACAAAATACAAAAATCTAAAACTTATAAAAACCATAAAACTCAAAAAATAGAAAATACCAAAAATATTTTTCAAGACATGTCTTCTGTAAATCGATAACATTTACGGACCTAGAAATGTCATTTAATAATTACACGGGCCTTTAAATGAAGTTCGAGTGGAAGTTGAAACTGTTTTTTAAAACATGTCTTCATGGCTTGCAGTTATTTCATACTGCAACATCTGAGGAAAGCATGTCGCCAAAAAGATAGCTGTTCCTAACAACAGGTAATTAATTTTTCCCGGGCATGGATTACTTAATATCCATGCATCATAGGAGTAATGTACGTTTCAGTGCGTTATTTCTTCATATAGTAGAGAAGTCTTCTTTTTAACCAAATAATTTTTCTTCATTGATTCGTCAAAATTATTTGTGTTACCATGGTGGAAAAGGTGTTGTCTTTCAAAACTAAATCAGTCATCTCAGTCTCTCATCAGAAAAAAATATTTAGTCATAAGTTTTGTCTTTTCGATTTACATTTCGTCATTTATTTTTAATGCAATTTAATTTCTTGTCATTTATTTTTAAGCATTTCATTTTACTTGTCATTTAATTCGTTAAACCTAAGCCCGCACTTAATGAACATTTCACGTCACTTAGCAAGCATTTTAGCCATTTATATTTTTAGATCATTTTTAGTGTAATCTTGTAAGTTTTAAATATTAGTTTAATTTTTAGTATAAAAAATTAGTTTAAAACCAAGAGTTTAGCTTCCCTTTTTATATGCTTTTCCTTTTAATTAGATTAGAACCAAATCAACACAATCTTTTAATCGATCCTTTAAGCACCCCTCGCACTGTCCTCTCACACACACCACCCCCCCCCCGAATGTCTCCGCGCGCCGCATTGCTCCCGCTGCGTCTCCTCATCGTCGAGGGGGAAAAGACCACAAGACGGTTCTCGCGCTGAGATTTCCACAGATTATAGGTTAAAAAGTGATTTCATGAACAGCGGTAATACTTTAACTATACTATAATTGGCCTATCCTAATTATTACGTATCTATATATTATATTATATATTTTATACGTGTTAGTTTGGACAGATCAAATTTTTGGCGCCGTTGCCGGGGAAAGGTGTAGCGATTTCTACGGGATTGTTCGTGTTCGAGCCTTGAAGATCCTTTCTTCGGAAAGTTTATTTTCGTACTTATTAAAAATATAAAAAAAAATCCAAAAATATTTTTCTTCTTATTTTGTAACACCCCCAAAAATCACTTACAGCGCAGCGGAATACCAAATGGGGTGTTACTTCGTAATACACAGCAATAGATACAAGAGAACGACCTCTAGGTGTCGTTTGAATAACCACAATTAGTTAATTCAATAAAAATCTGATTTAATAATACATTTGTCCCATAATTTGCATCACAATGAAAAGCTTGAATGTAAAGATCCCTATGCAATGCAATCAATAGTCCAAGCATTAATCCACATGAGATAAACATGCTTACAAGTGTCAACATTAAGTTGGTGAGTTATGATTAGTTTAAATATGAATGTAATCCACTGTATATCACAGTACTATGTAAAAATCTCAAAGATTTATAAAGAATGCACAACACATTTTTATGTCACCATAAGTACCAAATCTTATCCCAAAGATTTTATAAAGAATGCATAATACATTTTATGAACAAATATGAGTCACATCATATTAAATTCTGTGGACAAGTCCCGCATATACAAAATTTCCGTGCCCTCACTATAAAAAAAACTCGTGCCATGTTGGGGAAGGCCGCAAGGGTCCCAACACATATAATCGACATGTTTATAGTTCGTTCCCAGAAGAGTGATAGCTAGTCACCCGAAGTGGGGTGTTGTCATCCCCGAAGTAGGATTATTAATGTTCGTTTTCCATCGTGATGCTTAATCACGACGAACCAGGGATATTCCACACTCGAATAGGATCTATTTCATAACATTGCGCTCACCCTCCAAGTGATTTTACAGTTCATGTAGCTGTGGTCGTAGTGAGATTGTATGTGCCCTATTTTGGGCAGCAGTGATACAATTTAATTGCGTATATGTATACTCCCGTTACCAGTGTCCCCTCCAGAACACCCGAGCAGTAATGCGCTCTTTTCCGCTCTACTCGCGCGCACTCTCTGCAAGCCTAAGCTAATCCGAAATCATTTCAAATGTAAAGTATGCATTTGTGACAAAAAATGAAGTCAAATGATGTATTCCATAGCGAACTATGCAAATAAGTATGTAAACCAATTCGTAAACAATCCTGTAAATGCATTTGTAGACAAGCATGTTCTACACCCGAATATATGTGAAAACCAGTAAAACATGGGGCTATAAACTCACAAAATCCTTTAAAACAATCGCATAGTTATAAGATAACCAAATATAAGGAATTTTGTTAGACAAGATGGTATCCCCCTCGCGGGTTATTAAAACATTCAAAAGATTGAAAAGCAGAGGTTAGAATCACCTTGATTAAAGACCACGATCAATATCCAATTAAATCACACTGAATCTGCAACGATCTCGACTACGACCTATAATTATGTCGTTCGATTATAATACACGTATTAAATACGATCAACGATGCGTACATCGTTACCACGAAATCATACATATTTTTATATGTATGCAGTCATATATACATGTGATGAGAAATCCACTTGCGCGTCTTTAAACCTTAACCCTGAGTATATTTTATGGATATATACTATTTTTCGTCCAATCCTAACTTATCTCAATTTCTAAAGCTGATAAGCCTCGCGGCAAAGTAAAATGCCATTACGAACAACTTTCGTGTTTCGCCGGAAGGCTGAAACGGACTCGAAAGTGATCAAATCATTTAATTAATAAATCTGTCATTTTTAATATTCATTAAAAATAACCTATTTTATAACTAAAGTGTATATTCCGATTTCGATCCAGTTTCTTCGTTATTTGAACTTAAAAGTCCCGTTCTATATCAAAACATCCGTAAAATTATAATTTGTTATATTTTGTAAATCAAAATATAATTTATCAACATCTCGATTCCCGAATCCCACGTTCTATTTTCTGATTTATATTATCCGTTTCATAAAGGCACTAAGTCCATTTTTAGTCCAAATCTCGTCTCAAATGGGTCTAATATCACTTATACATTAATATCAGTCTCGTTTCAATATTCATATCGTATTTTACTTAGACCGCGCAATTTAATATTTTTCATCACATTATATATATATCAAATAAATGAAACAATTTAATATATTTTCGCGTCTAAACTTAATCACTCACCTTTATTTCGGTGTTAAACACACTAAACGCACGCACCCCGCTTTCGCAGCCAAACCCAAACAGCCCCCGGATCGTTTATAAACCAAACAAACCAAACACGCCTTTTCTCGGCTATTTTCCCAGTGTCCCCGCAAATTTAAACTCACGCACCCGGGGGAAACCCCGGACAGCCAAACGCACCCTTGTGAGTGGCTGTTAAGCCAAAGGCCATTATCCACACCTCGACGCACCCCGGCTTTTTTGTCCCAACAAACGCGCCCTTCCCGGGGTTTTGCGAACACCAACCGACGCACCCTTGGTGCGGTGAAATGATAACCAAAGAGCCTTTGTCTTGGCTGTAAACTATCAAACACACAAACACCATCGCGCTGTTTGGCAGCTACCAACCGCACCCTTGTGGTTGTCAACTCAACCCGAACACGCCCTAGGTGGGGCTCGTTCAAAACCGACAACCCGGACCCCGCTTTTCCAACAAGCCTCCCAAAACAACAGCCCCCCCCCCCCCGGCTGTTTTTAACCAAAACGCGCCCTAGTTGGTGCAAACACAACCCCAACGCACCAAATGCGGCTTGAGACCCAGGCTTGTGAACACGAAACCCCACCAAACAAACACTCCGGTGTCCACAGCCGACCCGAAACACCCTATCAGCTTAACCCATCTCGAAGCCAACCCCCCCTCGTGGCTATACCGAAAAACAAGAAACCCGTTGTTGTTTAACACCAAACCGAGCTCCCTTGTGGTTCGGCTGGTTCCGAAACAAACACCCCTTGCGGGTTTTCTGTGCCAACCAACTCTATAAAACAAACATCCCATGGTGTTTATAACGCATACCCGAACACTCCTGTTGTCCGGTTTCCTCAATTATACGGCTGTCAACACAACCCAACCCGACCCCGCTGTTAAACCCAACCCGAACACCCCTTTTGTTGTTCAACTACAAACCCAACGCACCCTATCTCGTGTTTATACCAACCTACGCACTCTTTTCGGGTGATGTCGAAGAAAGATGGTAGGTCGGTGATAATGGTGTGGTTGATAATGGTGTGATGGAGGCAAGCGGCGGGGTTTTTGTTGGGTGGTTTGTGAGTGGGGAGGTGATGGAAGCGCGATGAGGGGAGAGTGGTAAGGTGGTGGAGCAAGGCGCGTGAGAGTGCCGATGAGAGTGGTAGTGGGGAATCGGTACATCGGGTATGTGGGGAGTTATAATTTCGGTCTTCGACGGAAAAAGCCCGCCGGAAAAGTTTTTCCTGTGGCTGGCGCGCGAGCATAAGAGTGGTGGCCTGTCTGGTGGGAGGGGGAACTCGCCGGAGATGATGAAGGTGGGAGAGAGTGTTATAACATGTGTGTGTGTACATTTTTGTATGAAAATGAAACAAGTGTATATATTTTATATATATATAAAATTAAAGTGACAACTTAAATAAGTTGAGGGTATAAAGTGTAACATTTTCGTATACTTTTTCATCAAAGCGATTCGGGACCAATTTGAGCGACCTAACGGACGATTTAAATCCCGAAACTTGCGTCATTGTTTTTATAATCATTTTTCTGATAAAAATGAGTATTTACTTGATAATGTTTCATAAATATTTTATAACATTTAATAAAATATTTGTTATTCATTTTGTGAACCGGTTTCGCCTTGTCCGAAATAAAATTTGATTTCAACTCGAATATTCGCGTTATCCGCAACGCTTTTAATTAAAATGATGACTAATTATGCGTCTGCTCGCTTTTATTAAATAAACCACTGATAATTAAAAACAAATTTAATTGTTTTTGTGTTTTTATCCGTGTTGTATCTTGTTCGAATAATGTTCTGAGGGTGCTGTTTTCGCCTTTTCGGCTAGTTTCCAGGTCTCGGGCAAAAACTAAAAAGTTGTCAGGAATGTCATTCACATCAAATTCGCTTTAGGTCGAGTCGCATGAAAACGTGATTTAGTGATAGTTCATTATAATGTCAAGCCAGACCATAAAAGTCAAAGATTGAAATCGCAATTAATTCGGAAAAATTCTCGGATGTTACTAGTACCCTACCCTTAAGAAATCTGTCCCGAGATTATATTTGTGTTTTCCGATTGCTTGTGACCGAGAAAAGGTTACAATAATGATAAAACCGTTCTCTAAGCTAGACGATGATAATTTCTTCAGTTAAGATTAGATGTTTCGACGCTTCTCAACATACCAAAAAGCTTGGCTAAGTTGACCCTGGATATATAATCCATCAAGGTAGATATTTTAGAAAAAATTATCGTCCACAAGTTTTTTATGATTGATATTAACACCCTGGGTATACTCTCACTCGACATCCCGCTTACTCAGACCACAATATTGTATGTTTTACCGCACTGCTCCTGCGGAGGTCAACGGTGAGCGCGCCGTTCGTTTATCGTTTCGCTAGATTGTAAAAAAACTTTACGAATGAATCGCTTATTTTCTTATGATCATTATAATTTCATTTTATGAGCGTGTCATCGTGTTCCTCAACCTAGGTCATAGCTCGCGGTTTAATTAACAAGTTATTTACAACGTTATTTTATTAGATATTTTTAAGTATTTATTAGTATTTTTATACGATATTTATTAGATATTTATCTTAAAATATCTCTTTAGATATTTTTCTTTACTTAACCCTAGTTAAATTAACTTGAGTTTTCTAACCGTAGTTAAACCTTATATTAAAGGCTTAACGTAAGAAAAACTTACAAAAAAACATTACTAAGTGTGTAAAACACAAAAATAAATCCCCCACTTTCTCTTTATACATTCACCAATAACCGGTGCTACTCTCACTCACGCTTAGAATCAACTGCTAGTTCTTGGCAGTACTAGGATGTATCGCGACCTAAGTCTTCTTACTAGTGGCTCGAAAATGGATAGTCCGACTATCTGTTTCGTCGATAGGTGTTTATCTCGTTTATGGGGAGTTGCATTACTCATTGGATAAAGTTGTATCAGTCGGGACCGCTCCAGGACCCAACAATAGCGACCATAACGTCAATACTGATATTGCACTCAGTCTGTTTGCTCCACAGACAGTTCAGATGATTGCAAAGACTTCAATGTCATAAGTAATATAATTTAAAATGAGATAAAGGTAGCTCAAATGGTGTCCTTAAGATTTTTGCGGTGAGTGGCAAGACACTATCGTGCTTCAAACCTTTTTTAACGGTTCTGTTGATTATCGATTTCATGTTCACCCCCTTACTAGTGTAATATCGGATACCATTAAGCCCAACTCATTTATAAATTTCTTATTTACAGAAAGAAGCGTCCAAATTTTGTATAGTAAGAAAATGATAAACTTATAGTTCGGTGATTTATAATTTATTTATTTAAATCGAGAGCACCTCGTCCCAATCCTTTTAAAATATAACAGATTAGAAATCATCTACTTAAGAATTCCGGTTTGCAAATAGCGTACTTCATAACTTCAAGGTGGTTGACATGACGATGCCTGTGTTTCTAAGGAGTCTTGGACGAGTGATTTAATCTAGTCTTTAGAAGCTGTAGTAAAAAAAACTGCCAGGGCGAGATCAAATTAAAGTTCAAGTATAATTAATGAGTACTCGGTTAGAGTAATATAAGGAAAGATCTCTATAAACAAATCAGTATAGTGATTACCATATCGATCCTCCTATTACAAGTCCCGCCTATACAAGACTTGCAATACTTAGATTCATACACAATTCCATGTAAACAGAATTATAACGGCCTTCGCGTAATACGATATTATATAAAGTTATGAAGAAAAATAATTTCTTAGAGGACCATTGTTTAACATTACATTGTAAAGATAAAAATGAGACCTTTGTGCACTCACATTGTCTGGACATATAATTGAGACCATTGTGCAGCCCACAATGTCTTAAGAAATGACTCCGGTTGTGTTTATTATAAATAAACTCTTATTTAAATAATGTACGGATACGAGCGGAAAGGATGCCAAGATTTATAATATATCATATATTTGTATGCCACGGTTAAGCACTCATTGCAGCACGTTATGGAAGCACTATATGCAAGTAGCGAGTTAATGCACTTTGAAAATGTTTGTTGTAGATGCAATTATTTGTTGAGAAAACGGTTATTGTTTAGGGTTAAAATATTGCAACATAGTTCTCTATACCATTGCTCTGGGATAACTATTTGTAACACCCCCAAAAAAATCACTTACAGCGCAGCGGAATCCCAAATGGGTGTTACTTCGTACTACACAGCAATTGATACAAGTGAACGACCTTAGGTGTCGTTTGAAAAAACATTTTTGTTAATTCAATAAAATCTGAATTTAATAATAAAATTTGTACCATAATATTGATCACAAATGTAAAGCTTGAATGTAAAGACTCAATGCACATCAATAGTCCAAGCATCTAATCCACTGAGAAAAAACCTGCTTACAAGTGTCAACATTAAGTTGGTGAGTTCATTTTTAGTTAAAATATGAAATGTAATCCACTGTTCATCACGTACTATGTAAAATTCCCATAGATTAATAAAGAATGCCACAACACATTTTTTATGTCACCATAAGTTACCAAAATTTATCCCAAAGATTTTATAAAAGATTGCATAATAAATTTTTATGAACAAATATGAGTCCATATATATAATTCTGTGAATGTCCCGCACCTATACAAATTTCCGTGATTGACTGCCTATAAAAACTTCGTGCCATGTTGGGGAGGCCGAAGGTACCAACAATTAATCCGTCATGTTATAACGTTCGTTCCAGTGATAGCTAGTCACCGAAACGGGGTTGTCAATCAACGAATAGATCTATAATGTTCGTTTACCATGTGATCGCTAATTCACTAACCCGAACAGGGTCCACCATCCGATTAGATCTATTTCATACATGCGCGATCACCCTCCAATGTGATTTACAGATTCATGACGCTGTGACGTAGACTTGTATGTACCCTAATTTTGGGCTAGTGATACAATTACTTGCGTTAAGTTATTCTCCACCCAGTTACCAGTGTCCCTCCCAAATAGAACACCGAGCAGTAATGTAAAAATATCAGTTCAATCAGTAAGCTAATCCGAAATCATTTCAAATGTAAAAGTATGCATTTGTGACAAAAAAATGAAGTCAAATGATGTATTCCATAGCGAAAAACTATGGCAAAATAAGTATGTAACCAATTCGGTAACATCCTGTAAATGCATTTGTAACAACAGCATGTTCTCACCCCGGAATATATGTTGAAACCAGTATAATCATGGGATATAAACTCACAACAATCCTTTACAAACATCGCCATAGTTTTATAGATAACAAAATATAAGATTTTGTGTCAAGCATGTATCCCCTCGCGGGTTATAACAAGATTCAAAAGATTTGAAAAAGCGAGGTTATGAACTCACCCATTGTATTAAAAGACCACGTTCAATTAATCCAATTTAAATCACACTGAATCTGCATCGATTCCGACCACGACCTATATTATGTCGTTGATTATAATACACCGTTATTAGATTACGATCAACGATAGCGTACATCGTTACCACGATAATCATACATTTTTTATATGTATGCAGTCTATATATACATGTGATGAGAAAATCCAACTGCGCCGTCTTCTAAACCTTAACCCTGGGTATATTTTATGTTATATATTCTATTTCCGTCCAATCCTAACTTATCTCAATTTCTAAGCCGATAATCTGCGGCAAAGGTAAATGCCAGTACTGAACAACTTTCGTGTTTCGAGGATAGGCTGAAAAACAGAACTCCGAAGTGATAAATCATTTAATTTATCAATCTGTCAATTTTAATATCTATTAAAAAATAAACCTATTTTTTAACTAAAGTGATATTTTGATTTGTTCCAGTTTCTTCCGTTATTTGAACTTAAAAAG
Organism: Tanacetum coccineum; assembly: GCA_026074375.1. Taxonomy (NCBI): domain Eukaryota; kingdom Viridiplantae; phylum Streptophyta; class Magnoliopsida; order Asterales; family Asteraceae; genus Tanacetum; species Tanacetum coccineum. The sequence continues at coordinate 73,676 of BQNB010002903.1, forward strand.
TCCCGTTTTTATCAAAAATCGTGTTAAAATTATAATATGTTATATTCTTGTAAATCAAAATATAATTTATCAACATCTCGATTCCCGAATCCCACGTTCTATTTTCTGTTTTATATTATCTGTTTCATAAAGGCACTAAAGTCCATTTTTAGTCCAAGTCTCGTCTCAAATATGTCCAATATCCCTTATACATTAATATCAGTCCCGTTTCAATATTCTCTCACCTCGTATTTTACTTCTAGACTACGCGCCAATTTAATATTTTTCATCACATTATATATATATCAATTAAATGAAACAATTTAATATATTTTCGCGTTAACTTAAACTCACTTTATTTCGGTGTTAACACACTCAAACGCACACGCACCCCGGCTTTCGCAGCCAAACCCAACAGCCCCCGGCTGTTTAAACCAAACAAACCAAACACGCCCTTTTCTCGGCTGTTTCCCAGCTGTCCCCGCAACTAAACTCACGCACCCGACCCGGACAGCCAAACGCACCCTTGTGCGTGGCTGTTAAGCCAAAGGCATCCACAACTCGACGCACCCGGCTTGTCCCAAACAAACGCGCCTCTCCCGGGCCGCGAACACCAAACCGACGCATCCCTTGTTGGTGCGAAATGAAACCAAAAGCAGATGCCTTGTCTTGGCTGTATACATTATCAAAACAAACAAACCATCGGTGTTTGGCATAGTCCTTACCCAACGCACACCCTTGTGGTTCTAGTTGTAAACTCAACCCGAAAACACGCCCTAGGTGGGGATGTCAAACACGACAACCCGACAAGCTGTTTCTCTCTCTATGCACACCAAACCAACAGCCCCCCCCCACCTCGGCTTGTTTTATAACCCACCCAAAAAAGCTCCCCTCGTTGGTGCAAACTACAACCCAACGCACCCATGCCGGCTGAGACCCCGGCTGTGACACGAAACCCACCCAAACAAACACTCCCGGCTGTCCCACAGCCCGACCCGACACACCCCTAGCAGCTAACCCATCTCGACAGCCCAACCCCCCCCTCGTGGCTATTACCGAAAACAAGAACCCGTTGTTGTTATAACACCAAACCGAGCACCCTTGTGGTTCGGCTGGTACACGAAACAAACACCCCTTGCGGGTTTTTCTTGCCACCAAACTCACAAACAAACATCCCTTGGTGTTTATAACAGCCAACCCGACACACTCCTGTTGTCCCCGGGTTTATACCGGCTGTCAACACAACTCCAACCGACCCGCTGTTAAATACCCAACACCGAGAACACCCCTTTTGTTGTTCAAAAAATACAAACCCAACGCCCCTATCTAGTGTTTATACCAACCTCGCACTCTTTTCGGGTGAGTCGGAAAAAAGATGGTGGTGGTTGATATGGGTATGGTGATATGGTGGGGGAGGCAGGGCGGTGTGGGTGGGAAGTGGGGGAGGTGATGGAGCGCGTGAGGGAGATAGGTAGTGGTGTGAGAAAAGGCGCTGTGAGAAGTGAGTGGTCTTAGTGGGGATCGAGTACATCGGGTTGTGGGGAGTAATTTCGGTCTTCGCCGGAAAAGCCCGCCGGAAAAGTTTTCCGGCGGAGGCGTGCGAATCGCGCGCGCGCGCGCGCGGCCGGTGGGGGAATCGACGGAGAGACGGATGAGGTGGGAGAGAGTGTTATAACATGTGTGTGTGTACATTTTTGTATAAAAATGAAATAAGTGTATATATTTTATATATATATAAAATTAAAGTGACATGTTAAATAAGTTGAGGGTATAAAGTGTAAACCTTTTCGTGATATCTTTTTCATCATAGCGATTTAGGGACCAATTGTGCGACAGAACGGACGGATTTAATCAGAAAACTTTCGTCATTGTTTTTTTAATTATTTTTTGATTAAATATGAGTATTTACTTGATAATGTTTCATAATATTTTATAACCATTTTATAAAATATTGTTATTCATTTTGCGAACAGGTTTCGTCTTTGTCCGAAATAAAATTTGATTTCAACTCGATATTCGCGTTTATCCGCACGCTTTTAATTAAAATGATGATAATTTATTTAATATTTTTATTAATTAATAATGATTAATTAAAAACAAATTTATTGTTTTTGTTGTTTATCCAGTGTTGTATATTGTTCGAATATTGTTTGCGGTGCTGTTTTAGCCCTTTTCGGGCTCGTTTCCTGGTCTTCGGGCAAAAACTAAAAAAGTTGTAGGAATGTCATTCCACTTCAAATTCTTTAGAGTCCGAGTAGTGAAATACTGTTGGATTTAAGATGATCGTTCTTATAATCAAGCCAGACCATAAAGTCAAAGGATTGAAAGCGTCAATCTAAATTAGGAAAATTCTCGGGATGTTAAGTACCTACCCTTAAAGAAATCTGTCCAGTGATTAAATTTGTGTTACCGATTGTGTGACCGCCTGAAAGGTTTTTTTAAAATCTGATAAACGTTTCTAAAGCTAGACGATCGATAACTTTCTTCAGTAAAGTTTAGATTGTTTCGGACATCTTTCAACATACCAAAAGCTTGGCTAAGTTGACCAGGATATATAATCCATCAAGGTAGATATTTTAGCGAATTTTCCTAAATCAAAAAAAACAAAAAATATCGTCACAAGTTTTTATGATTGATTATTAAACACATGGTATCGCTCTCACTCGAACATCCCGCTTACTCAGACCACAATATTGTCTGTTTTACCCGCATGCTCTCGCGAGTCAACGGTTGATCGCGCGTTCGTTAATCGTTTCGAGCATTGTAAAAATTTACGATATGTCTCGCTATTATTCTTATGATCATAAAATATCATTTTATGAGCCGTGTCATCTTTGTTCCTCAACCTTGGTCATAGCTCGCGTTTAATTAACAAGATATTTACAAGATATTTATTAGATATTTATAAGATATTTATTAGATATTTATAAGATATTTATTAGATATTTATCTAAAATATCTTTTAGATATTTTCCTTTAACTTAACATAGTTTTAACTTCTTCACGCTCGCTCGCTCTTTCTTAACTTAGTTTAAACTTATATTAAAGGCTATAACCAGTAAGAATACATACAAAAACACATTCATTCAGGTGTAAAACACAAAAATAAACTCCCCCATTTCTCTTTATACATTCACCCAAACCGGTGCTACTCTCACTCAAGCACGCTCAACTGCCAGCTCTTGGCAGTACTAGGATGTATCGCGACCTAAGTCTTCTTACTAGTGGCTCGGAAAATGGATGTCAGGAATATCTGTTTCGTCGATAGGTGTTTATCTCGTTTATGGGGAGTTGCATACTATTGGATAAAGTTGTATCAGTCGGGACCGCTACAGGACCCAACAATAGCGACATAACAGGTCAAATACTGATATTTGCACTTCAGTCTGTTTGCTCACAGGGACAGTTGTGATTGCAAAGACTTGAATGTCATAAGTAATAAATTTAAAATGAGATAGGTTAGAGCTCCAAATGAGGCCTTAAGATTTATGCGGAGTGGCAAGTTCATCTATCGTGCTTCTCACCAATACCTTTTTAACGGATTCTGGTGATTATCGAGTTCAAGTTCATACTCGTGTCATATCGGATACCATTAAGCCCACTCATTTATAATTCTTATTTACATTAATGAAAGCCGAAGTCACAAATTTATGTAGGTAAGTATGATATAAACTTTATAGTTCGGTGATTTTAATTTATTTATTTAAATGAAGAGGCGTTCCCAAATCCTTTTTAAATAAAAGATTATAAATATCCTACTTAATAATTCCGTGCAATAGCGTACTCTAATAACTTCAATGGTGGTTGACATGACGATGCCTTGTGTTCTACTGAGTTTGGGACGAGGTGATTTAATACTCGTCTTTAGAAGCTGGAAGTAAAAAAATGCCAGCGAGCAGCACAGTTCACACTCCCATGCTCCCAACTTACAAACAAAAATCAATTAAAGTTCAAGATATTTTATGAGGTATCGGTTTAGAGTAATAAGGTAAAGATCTTATAAACCAAATCAGTTATAGTGATTACCATATCGATCCTCCTATTAAAGTCCCGCCTATAAGACTTGCATACTTAGATTCTACTCAATTTCCCTGTAAACAGAATTATAACGGCCTATCGGTAAATTGATATTATATAAAGTTATGAAGAAAAATAATAATCTTTAGAGACCATTGTTTAACTACAATGTCTGGAGAACACAATGAGGACCATTGTGGCAACTCACAATGTCTGACATATAATTGAGACCATTGTGCAACCCACAATGTCTTAAGAAATGCTCCGGTGTTTATATAAATAACTCTTATATAAATAATCGTACGGTATACGCGAAAGGAAAGCAAGCATATATATATCATATATATGTATGCCACGTAAGCACTCAATGCAGCACGTAATGGACATGCATTAAGAAATAGCGAGTATGCAATTTGAAAATGTTTGTTGTTGTTACTAATTAGTTTTGCAATTATTTGTGAAAAACGGTTATAGTTAGGGTAAAATATTGCAACTAGTTTACTCTATAACCATTGCTCTGATTACCAATCTGTAACTCCCCCAAAAATCATTACGCGCAGCGGATACCAAATGGGGTGTTACTCGTAATACTCATAGAAATAGATACAAAGAGAACGACCTCCTAGGTGTCGTTTGAATAACAACATTTGTTAATTCAATAAATATTGAATTTAATTAATACATTTGTCCCATAATTTGCATCACAATGAAAAGCTTGAATGTAAAGACTCCCAATGCACAACAAATAGTCATGCATCTATCCACTTGAGAGAAAAACATGCTTAAAAGTGTCAACATTAAAGTTGGTGAGTTCATATATTAGTTTAAATATGAATGTAATCCACTGTATCATCACAGTACTATGTAAAAATCCCAAAGATTTATAAAGAATGCACAACACATTTTTATGTCACCATAAGTACCAAATCTTATCCCAAAGATTTTATAAAGAATGCATAATTATTTTTTATGAAACAAATATGAGTCACCTATATAAATTTGTGACATGTCCCGCACTATACAAATTTCAGTGCCTGCACTATAAAATTCGTGCCATGTTGGGGAGGCTACGATGGTCAACAATATAATCCGACATGTTATTAACGTTCCGTTTACCAGTGATAGCTAGTCACCGACGGGGGTTGTTGTTTTTTGTTATGTCAAATCCCGAAGTAGATTTAGAATGTTCGTTTAACCAAAGTGGATCGCTATTCACCCGAACAGGGATTCCACATTTCCAAAGGATCTATTTCATAACATTCGCGCTCACCCTCCAAGTGATTTACAGTTCATGACGCTGTGACGTAGACTTGTATGTACCCTAATTTTGGGCAGTGATACAATTACTTGCGTATATGTATACTCCCGTTACCAGTGTCCCCTCCAAGAACACCCGAGCAGTAATGTAAAAATATCAGTTCAATCAGCCTAAGCTAATCCGAAATCATTTCAAATGTAAAGTATGCATTTGTGACAAAAAATGAAGTCAAATGATGTATTCCATAGCGTAAACATGCAAATATGTATTGTAAACCAATTCGTAAACAATCCTGTAAATGCATTTGTAAACAAGCATGTTCTCACCCCGAATATATGTGAAACCAGTAAAACATGGGGCTATAAACTCACAAAATCCTTTAAAACAATCGCATAGTTATAAGATAACCAAATATAAGATTTTGTAGACAAGCATGTATCCCCCTCGCGGGTTATAAAACATTCAAAAGATTGAAAAGCGAGGTTATGAACTCACATTGATTAAAGACCACGATCAATTAATCCAATTAAATCACAACTGAATCTGCAACGATCTCGACCACGACCTATAATTATGTCGTTCGATTATAATACACGTATTAGATACGATCAACGATGCGTACATCGTTACCACGAGATCATACATATTTTTATATGTATGCAGTCATATATACATGTGATGAGAAATCCACTTGCGCGTCTTTAAACCTTAACCCTTAGTATATTTTATGTATATATACTATTTCCGTCCAATCCTAACTTATCTCAATTTCTAAAGCTGATAAGCCTCGCGGCAAAGTAAAATGCCATTACGAACAACTTTCGTGTTTCGCCGGAAGGCTGAAACGGACTCGAAAGTGATCAAATCATTTAATTAATAAATCTGTCATTTTTAATATTTATTAAAAATAACCTATTTTATAACTAAAGAAATATTCTGATTTCGTTCCATGTTTCTTCGTTATTTGAACTTAAAAAGTCGTTTTATATTAAACACATTCCGTTTAAAAATTTATAATAAGTTATAATTTTGTAAATCAAAATATAATTTATCAACATCTCGATTCCCGAATCTTACATTCTATTTTCTGTTTTATATTATCCGTTTCATAAAGGCACTAAAGTCCATTTTTAGTCCAAATCTCGTCTCAAATGTGTCTAATATCACTTATACATTAATATCAGTCTCGTTTTAATATTTATATTGTATTTTACTTAGACCGCGCAATTTAATATTTTTCATCACATTATAACTATATCATTAAATGAAAACAATTTAATAATATAAGTTTTCGCGTTAACTTTAAACTCACTTTTTTCGGTGTTAACACACTCAAACGCACGCCCCGGCTTTCGCCCCATAAGACAGCCCATCTGTTAGCACAAGACCAACCATGAAAAACAACAGCACTAGCCAACAGCCAGCCAAAGCAGCCCAGCTCTACACCCCACCCCAGCCCATTTCCAATAGCCAACCCACCACACCCCCTACACCCCAGCCCCCCTCCCCCCCCACACACCCCACCATCCCCCCAAACACCCATAGACCACCCCCACCCCACCCCTCCCCCATCCTTCCTACACCACCCCCAAGCTAGCCAGAGATCCAGCCATTCTCCATCACCACCCTCCTAAGACAGCTCAAGCCAAAGAGCTCAAACCCAAACAGCCCCCGGCTTGTTTAAACCAAACAAACCAAACACGCCTTTTTCTCGGATATTTCCAGCTGTCCCCGCAAATTAAAACTCACGCACCGCCCGGTCAGCCAATACGCACACTTTGTGCGTGGCTGTTAAGCAAAGGCTTCCACAACCTCGATTACGCTACCTCCCTCTTAATCCAAGGCCTAACCTTCATTAACACCCTGGCACCCGGCTGTCCCAAACAAACGCGCCCTTCCCGGGGCGAACACCAACCGACGCACCCCTTGGTGCGAAATGAAACCAAACGCAGCCTTGTCTTGGCTGTAAACATATCAAACAAACAAACCCTCGGCTGTTTGGCAGCCTACCAACCGCACCCTTGTGGTTGTCAACTCAACCCGAACACGCCCTAGGTGGGGCTGTCAAACCCGACAACCCGACCCGCTGTTCCAACAGCCCAAACCAACAGCCCTCCCCGGCTGTTTTATAACCCAAAACGCACCCCTCGTTGGTGCAAACTACAACCCAACGCACCCATGCCGGCTGAGACCCCGGCTGTGACACGAAACCCACCCAAACAAACACTCCCGGCTGTCCCACAGCCCGACCCGACACACCCCTAGCAGCTAACCCATTCGAACGCGCCCCAACACTCACCCCCCCCATCGTGGCCTATTTACGAAACAAGAACGTTGTTGTGATACACCAAACCGAGCACCCTTGTGGTTCGGCTGGTACACGAAACAAACACCCCTTGCGGGTTTTTCTTGCCACCAAACTCACAAACAAACATCCCTTGGTGTTTATAACAGCCAACCCGACACACTCCTGTTGTCCCCGGGTTTATACCGGCTGTCAACACAACCCAACCCGACCCCGCTGTTAAACCCAACCCGAACACCCCTTTTGTTGTTCAACTACAAACCCAACGCACCCTATCTCGTGTTTATACCAACCTACGCACTCTTTTCGGGTGATGTCGAAAAAGATGGTGGTGGTGATATGGTGATGGTGATATGGTGGGGAGGCAGCGGCGGTGTGGGTGGAGTGGGGAGGTGATGGAGCGCGTGAGGGAGAGTGGTAGTGGTGGAGAAAGGCGCGTGAGAGAGAGTGGTAGTGGGGATCGAGTACATCGGGTTGTGGGGAGTAATTTCGGTCTTCGCCGGAAAAGCCCGCCGGAAAAGTTTTCCGGCGGCGGCGAGTGGTGGCCGGCGGTGGGAGGAACTCGCCGGAGAAGATGAGGTGGGAGAGAGTGTTATAACATGTGTGTGTGTACATTTTTGTATGAAAATGAAACAAGTGTATATATTTTATATATATATAAAATTAAAGTGACAACTTAAATAAGTTGAGGGTATAAAGTGTAACATTTTCGTATACTTTTTCATCAAAGCGATTCGGGACCAATTTGAGCGACCTAACGGACGATTTAAATCCCGAAACTTTCGTCATTGTTTTTATAATTATTTTTCTGATAAAAATGAGTATTTACTTGATAATGTTTCATAAATATTTTATAACATTTAATAAAATATCTGTTATTCATTTTGTGAACCGGTTTCGCCTTGTCCGAAATAAAAATTGGATTTCAACTCGAGTATTCGCGTTATCCGCAACGCTTTTAATTATAATGATGACTAATTTATTTAATATTTTTATTAAATAAATACCGATAATTAAAAACAAATTTAATTGTTTTTGTGTGTCCGCGTTGTATATTGTTCGAAAAATGCTTGCGGTGCTGCTTTAGCCCTTTTCGGCTCGTTTCCAGGTCTCGGGCAAAACTGAAAAGTTGTCAGGAATGTCGTTTCACATCGAATTGCTTTAGAGTCCGAGTCGTGAAAACGTGATTTAGCAGGTCGTTCTTATAAGTCAAGCCAGACCCTAAAAGTCAAAGATTGAAATCGTCATTCAAAAATTCAAAAATTCTCGGATGTTACACGATGGGTGGCGTTGGTGACCTTAGATGGGTGGTTTGTATTGTTGGGGATTTGCATGGTTGGTACAGCAAGGTAAATTGAAAATATTTAATTTTCGAATTAGGGTTTTGTTATAATTTAGAGGTTTGGTTGATTTGTTAATCTTGAAACTTTTGTATGCGATTTCTGTTAAATTGTAGCCAGTGTTTTTGTACAATTTGAATGACTGAATTTAATGCTATATGGATATGGTGGATGTGAACTTATATGTGATTTTGATGATTGGTAGGTTGTTGATATATAAGCCGACTCAAATAAGCTCATAAGAATTTGGAAGAGAAAGTGTGTTTCCTTTGTTAGCATGTATAATCTGAGCCTTCCACATTGCTGTTGACATTGTTGTTGTTCCTGCTTAAAATTAAGATTTATGGTTTGGGCTTGCTTATACTATGGGCTTATGCTTCTTCGATGCCACTGATTATTTCGTTTCCGCTATCCATGGAGTGTGACGATAGTGATGGGTGTGTGACGATGGTGATAGGCTTATAAGCTGCAAAATAAGCCATAAGATAATTTATCTGCATAGATATTATATCAAACATAGCTCACTGAGTCCTATATTTTGGCAAGACAGTCGCACGTGTATGCTTATTTTGCCCTTTCTTGATGCTTTGCTGATGTTGCCTTGCATTTCCTTACGCTTGCTATGGTGAGTGGATTTCAAAGTTATGGTTGTGTGTGGTTTGCGTGTTTAAACAAAAGATAAAAGAGCAGGTCGAGCCAAATGTAAGAAAATTGTATTAACCATTATTAATCTGATTAGAAAGTTGGTTTGTTTTTTAAGTGCAATGATTTCTTCTCTCGAGGTGGCATATCATTCTTAAGACTTAGGCGTTACATCATACTAAGACCTAGACACGTTAATTCTGTCACAATTAAAGCATCCTGTATAAAGCATCCTTATAAAATTTAAATTTAAAATCTGCTAATTATAATCTTTCTTAGGGATTAAAGCAATGGTGATCTTGTTAAACCTAGCTCATAGAGACTTTACCCACTTATCGCTTATGGTAGTTTATACAATATTAGTCCCCACTTGTCCAATATCCAATGGATCAGAACGTTACTTATTGAATTATCTAGGCACTGCTAGTCAACACGATCATAAAAACCTTGCAATATCCAATTAACTAGTTAAGCCCGAAGCGTATCCTAGACACAGACTTAGAAGGACAATATTTGTGATCCTATTATTCTAGATGTATAAAATTACTATATAGAGAGATATCCCAGACTCTAGATCTACTTGGTTCATATCACATTTAGATCCAGATTGATGATAGGGTAGCATAAAAAGCACTAAACAAGTATAAAATTGATAAACATAAACATGCATTCTACTAAAAAAAAATTGATAAATCAGAAATCAAGATTAAACAAATACAACATTCAGATCTTCTAATAATGGTAATACACGAGGTATTTGGCCTCATACGTCATATAAATACAAGAGCAGTAATCGAGTTAACGAATGATACTAAAAACTAAACGATTACTAAAGTATATGGAATTACACGATGTCTCCTATGGAATTGATAACGTTGCTCGACCTCTTCTGCTCTTTTTCTCCTCTGAAAATTGACTTTTATGGTTTAAGTATCGAGAATATGATTTAGCACACTTAAAACTCGTTTTTGAGTTTTCTATTTATAAGGTCTGGAAGTCGGTTCGATACGGCGTATCCAAGTATTGGATACGGCGTATTGGGGATTTCTTGGAGTAGGGACCACGCTTGATATCTTCCAGAATATTCACATACTATATCTTGAATACGGCGTATTGAGTCTCTCTGGATACGGCGTATTGAGCTTTATTCCTCTGTGGTCTTTGGTGAGTGCAGGCACGGATACGTCGTATCTTCCTTGATGGATACGGCGTATTGGTCTTCAGAATAGTAATCTTCAAAATATCTTCATTTAAGCTCCAGAATGCGCGCCTTTTGCTAACTTTCACCAATTACTCTATAATTACTGCAATTCTCAAATATAAATGATTAAGTAACAATTCTTTGCAATAACTATACAAAATGGGTTAATAACATGGGATAAATGATGCTATAAAATAGACGTTATTTGATGTCATCAAATATCCCCCACTTGAATCCTACTTGTCCTCAAGTAGCCTTTAGAAGTTTATTTAAATATATCCCTAAGTATATTTTCCATTAAAGCACTTATTTGATCTATTACAAGTACACAACGAAACATCTCCGAAAATAGGAAGATGAAAACACTCGAAATCATCAATAATCTATGTGGTTACATGAATACTAATTCGCTCAATTGTCGGTGGGACGAGTATTCTAGCATAAGCTTGGCAAGGATACACATCTCCACCACTAAAGCTAAGGAGTAACAAGTTTATAAAGGTAAATATGGGTTTTTGTATGGAAAGGCTTATGGTTGATCATTCTACAATCTTTCACCAGAAGTACCACTCCAACAAGGCAGCTGAAGCACACATACATGGCCGTAACGACAGAATAGACATGTGTGTTCGATCACATCCTCATTCGAATTTAACCAACGGTTAGGATGAAGAATGATATAGGGTAGGAACCTTCTAACTTTCACCAAAAGTCGTAAACCAACGAGGCAGCTAAGACATGCATACATGGCCGTAACGACGAAATAGACATGCATGCTCGAACAAGTCCTCATTCGCGTAAAACCAGCGGCTAATCATTAGGTAAGAGGGAAGTAAATTGTTGTTAAATAAAAATCAAGAAACAAATTGATTAAGACTAAAGTACAGATTTGCTAGTACATTTTTTACTGAACATTACCACTGATTAATGACACAACTATTTACAACGTCTTCGATCATAGTGATAAAAAACAACAACCAAGTTGGCGTTCCCGTACGGTCAACTTCCCAATCATCTCAAAATTTACCATACTCTACAAGGCAAGTGGCAGTATCTTCCAGTTTATACAAAACTCTACATCGTTGATTTTTTTAGACGTATCAACGAATAATCGATCATTCGTGTAATTCCTTCGGTAGTTGCGAAACAATTATCTTCAAACTTTCTTTCTCTCTTTGTTTTGTATTTTTCTCATTTTTTCGATTTTTTTTCTAACTATACTTCAAATCTGGGTGTAGTTTTACCATCTTCACGATCATAATAATTCTGGATAATTCATTTGGTAGTTCTTCGTTCTTCGATTTCACCATTAATTGTGACGGTAGTAAAATCACATGAGTTTTGACTATAATATTCATTCCCATTTACAATGTGCAAATTTCCAACCGCACCAAAGATAGAAAATGACACAAGACTCGAGAAATACAAACTTTACACTTTAAGCAACTAGCAACTGTAAATTAAACTTAATCTAACAGGGTAGGTTAAGGTGTAAGGGTGTAACAAAACAAATAGTTGGTGTAATTCCAAAAGGTTTGGCTCTACGGGTTTTTCTAATGGATCTTCACTTCTAAGATGAGAGTGGAAATGGGTTTAAACATGGGTTAACTAACCGGTGTAGTTAGTTATAAGCAAACATGTAAAAGGCGATTTGGGTGTAATCCTAAAATTTTACCGATTTAAACAAGTTATCCAATTAAATTATAATTACTTATCATGTGGTCTCGAGTGATTACCAAGCCAAGTTCTAAAGTTTACAACATCACAGGCACACTCATATTTGTGGAATTTGGGGTAAACCATCTTAGAAATGGATAGACTAAATTATTATCAATATCTAATAAGGTTATTGTGTCGGGTTATGTATCAAGTAATTTCACAAAGAATAGGAATAAATTTGAGCATAATTTAAGCATTTTAGTATGAAAAATAGGACAAGTAAACATTCTAATTCCATCCCCCACTTGAATTATACAACATCCTCGTTGTATATATAAAACATTAAATACGGGAATTTAAAAAGAATTAGAATGAGAAACTCCCCTGATATTTGCTCGGTAGATTCTCCAATTTGCGTTTATGAGCAAGATTATGTGCTAAAAAAGCATCTGAATCCTAGCACGAACAAACCACACACATAGAATTCCAGCGAAAATATGCTTCCACTATCTTCGTGATATTTCTTGCATGAGGTCTGTAATAGAATATTAAAAAACTTGTTTCAATGTCTTTGGTACTACGGTAATTTAAAACTAAAACAAAAACAAAATACGGGTCAGTTTTGGTGGATACGGCATATCAGGTTAGTAAATACGCTGTATTCCAGAACTGACAATAATGTTATCAAAGTGCAATAAAAAATAAAAAATAAAGACTGATAACGTCTAGACAATCAATACGATGTATGGTATGGAACGGATACGCCGTATTGATGTCTGGGAAGACAGACTCTATAAAATTAAATAACAATCCGGGTTGTCTCCCAGGAAGTACTTTTGTTTACAGTGAAGTCTTTAAGTTAGACTTTTCTTCAGTTTCTCTTCACTCGGTTCTAGTCACCATCCATCCTTCATCCATTTTTCGAAAGATTTCTTGGTAAGCTCGGCATGCCTCTTCTCTTATGATTATAGGATCATCGTATTCGTCTTCTTTTACAGCGACATACTCTTCATCATTATTGAACGAATATTTGATCATCATATATCTCCTTATATTGCACACCGCGTAGCTTATGAAACTTCACTATAATTTCTTCATTCTCTCATATCCATCATGATTTATCTCGTAAGCATCATCGTAGTTTGTATATATGTTCCATCGTCTCATTTGTTCGTAACGTGACTCATCATCATCATCATTGATAAATCCTTCCATGATAGCTTTGTTTCTTAAAGCCTCATCTTTAAGTTCACTATCTTCCAAAGCCTCGTACCACTCGTAATCCTGATAATGGAGTTGGTTTCTAATAATGTAAGTTCCTGGTAAGTTTCCTCTATTACAATATCCATCATCCATCCAACTACATGTTGGCCATTCCGAACATCCAGTCTTATAGTTGAAAGGCTTGCAAGTATGTATAACTGGTGTGGGTTTGGTCCAAACTCTAGCGTTGGTCCATCGCTTCTCATCAACCCATGGTACGTCCTTTTTCCATTCATAGATCCAATCATCCTTGTAATCTTCATAGGTTTTGAATCCCTTAATGTCCTTAGTAAGTAAGTCTGGATCGATTTGTAAAAGATAGTTAAATTCTTTGAATGTCTTGCACATAGATGTTTCAAAATCAAATAAATTAGTGTCAATCCTAAAGACTTCAGCAACTTTGTCCATATCATCAGAAGATTCTTCATCTGTGAGCTCAACCTCATCATCTTCCCTGATCCAGTAAATCTATAATGCTTTCATAGTATAATGATCCATTGTCTTATAGTTGAAAATTTTCAATCCCAACCATTC